>OMNV01008534.1:0-15869 GCA_900303265.1 Brotula barbata
GAAACGTTCTGTCTCTTTGCTCTCCTCCCGTGGATGCGGTGAGTGTCATCTCACCTTGGAGGGATGACACGTGTCATTTATCATAAACCTGGAAAACATCAGCTGCTCTCTTCTGTTTCTGCCAACATTCTTGGACGTGGAAGATAAACTACAAGTCACCAAATGTACTCTAGCTGTCAGTAATGATGCCTGAATGTCCTCACGACAGACACACACACACACACACACACACACACTCACACACACACTCACACTCACACTCACCTCGCTCATCTTGGAAACGTGCGCACACACGGGGAGTTCTGCAGCAGAAGTGGACTTGGGTCTTCTCTCCGCGTTCAGTCCTATGATGAGTCGTACAGGAGGACGCAGCGGGCGGAGTTCAACAGGCCGAGGGGAGAAGATACAGGAATCCCGCGGAGTGTGTGTGTGTGCGTGTGTGTGTGAGAGAGAGAGAGAGTGTGTGTGTGTCTTAAGGAGAGGAAAGTGATGCACACTTCTCTTCTGGCTGCGATGATGGAGGGAAGCTTCACAGCCTGGAACGGTGCGGTAATGGGCAAGAGGATCCTCTCTCTCTCTCTCTCGCCCACTCACTCTCTCTCTCTCGCCCACTCACTCTCATCTAGTCACCAGGGATCAGACTATTGCCCCAGTACAGCGATGTAGGCTAATTGGTACATAATAAGGAGAACGATCCTGGAGCACTCTATATTTCTAAATAGGTGGGTGTGTATATATATATACACACACACACACACACACACCTATATACACATCTATTTTCCATTTTAATAAGATGCTCTCTTCAATGAGAGAGAATCCAGCCTTTTCATTTACAAACACAAGGGATTAAAACGTAGAGATTAGTCGGTTTTTCACCGTGTCGTGGAGTGAAATTAATCCGTTCAATTGCCAACGTTCAAGCGTCACTTTGGACAAAATTAAGGGATCACTTCCGTTCGAGATTTTCAATATTAAAGCGCCCAAGCTTCGGTGTAATTATGGTAAAAAGCCAAATGATATGAAATCGGGTTCCAGTTTTCATGTAGTTCCCTTTTTTTTGACGATTCCTAATTTTATACGCATTTTATTCCCAAAAGGTGGCCATATTTACGTTTTTCCCCCCCCCCGTCGTCGACGTGTACGTGTCAGACTTGGCACTCTGCAGTAATTGTCTTTCTTTTTTCCCTTTCTTGACTTGTGTAATCGCGTTTTTCCATCGGTGTCGTGTGTGTCATGTCGCGTTATGACGATCATGGCTTCGATCCACTGTGTTGTTTTCAGTGTGTCCACTAGAGGGCGGGGCTGTGCTGTAGAAGGGGAACCCCCCACGACGAGGAAATGATTCAATTCAATTCAATTCAATTATTAATTATTAAATTATAGAATTATATTGTTTCCTTTGAATGTCTTTGGTACATATACAGATTTGATTTTTTTTTGTCTAAAATTAAAAAATGAAACCCCAAAACATTCTAGATGGATAGATGAATAGATGGACAGATAGATAGATAGATAGATAGATAGATAGATATAGATAGATAGATTAACAAAAAACAATATAACATGATATAATATAAAATGTATCCAACCAATATAAAGACATCTAGATATTAATTCTAGAATTTCCTGTGAACTTATTATATATTAGCTTCCATGCATATACTGTATATTAGGCTTTTGTAATTTCTAGTTGTTTTTTTATTATTTTTCATACTTTACTTCTTTTTTTACATTATGTATTCAAGAAGGTGTTGTCCAATAAACTAATTTCCTATTTCAGTCATTTGTTAAGCAGTATTAATTTCTATGGTAATATTTTGGACATTAATGTGCCTTCTATCCAGTATGTTAACCCTCGTTTTGTCCAATGAATAAATCTAACTATTGTGTACGTGTAATCTAATCTATCATTCTGCCACCTCTGAGCTTCTTTTGATGCATGTAATGAAAAAATCGTTTGATAATCCAACCAGTTTTTTTAACAGTAAATAAAAGGTTTAATCTCTCTGTGCAGGAACAAGGATCAAAAAAGATGTTTTACCTGCAGTTCTTCTCATGGCCAGAGGGGGGCATGAGAGGGGGCTGTTCAACACATTGTAGTTCTAGTTCTGTTCATTACAGATAGAGAGTAATGTACTACAGCACCCCAAACAATTATCACCATAAACAGATTCTTACACAGAGAAATGACACACACAGACAGTTTTATTTTGTTTGTGTTTATTTATTTCTAATGTGTTTTCTTTAATTTTTTTTATCTGTCCACAAAGTCATATTAGTCACTACTATGTTAGGTCAGTTTTCCCTCACTGCAATGGCAGTCAACTACACAAGAGCCCAAACCCAGCATGGCCCCCTCATCCCGCGAGGATTTGTCATGTTAAAACGTCTCCAAAAATGTCACACTTGATCGTAAATCTGACCCCAGATCAGGAGATAAGGTGCAATGTCAACATATATTTGTAAAATGAAAATGTCATCCAAACTCAAGCTGTATTTTTAGATCTCGATGCAAGTTGAGGGTTCATTGAAGCTCGACGCCTTGATGTCAGATCAACAGCAGCGTTCTAGCATTTTTTTCTAACAGCATTCACGCCTACATAAAAGCTGCTCACATGCATAATGTATGCTCAAATCGTGTCAACTAAGTTTATTATAAGGTGATTTTTATTCTTGGTTATAACGCATATCACTGACTATAAAAATGTGGATTGCAGTATGTCGTTTAGTTACGTTGGAAAACCACCTTAGCTGGAACAGGCGAAGAAACCGCCATCATATTTTTGCTGGGGAAATTTGGAGCTTTTAGCAACCTGATGTTAAATAATAATATTTTCTACCGTGTTTTTAAAGACTGACTGCAATATTTGCTGACCTTTGAAATAAAATGATTAAGAATTTCTGGAGCAGAAAGGTTTCAAACTGCATTTGGGGCACAAATAGTAAAATTAAAATGACAGGAAACATAAATCTTCAACACGTGGATTGTCTGCTCCAAATTTTCTATGGGGATATGAACTTCAGGGGACTCACGACCTCAGTATTGCTTGCATATTTTTAGAGGAGCTGCTACTGTTTTCATAGACATCCGTGTCAATGTACCTTTCAAATTGCACAAAGAAAAATTAAATCGGCATCAGAGTTGGTGTGACGTTAGAAAAATAGTACCACATAAATCACGCCGTCCCATTGGCTTAAACGCTACCTTAATTTGATTTTTTAATTCAAATCTCCAGAGGAGAATTCCACACGGTCCATTGGGTTTTAAGTGAAACAAACTGTCAGCGTCAAGGGAATTTGTGTAATGTCACGATATATTTAGAATGATCGGCAGGCCATTTTATTCCCATCTGCCAGTGGGAGGAGAGGGAGGGATCATCGCTCAGGTTTGTGCTCTCATTAAAAAAAAAAAAAACACAACATCTCTAGTGCTATCTGTACAACATTCAACAACACATTTCTCTTTTTTTTTGCAGTTTTTTTAACCATAATGCCAAAAACAATAATTATCATTATAAGAAGAGCATTTTTCCATCTCAACGGCATCGAACAAACACCACACAAACTGAAATAAAAGTCTAATAAAGGCCTCAATACCAGATAGTACACGTCACCTTTAAGTGGTGCTAGAGATAGACAGCTTACGGACACGGAGGAAGAGCAAGCAGGGGGCGGGGCGAGGAAGAGGGCCTGAAAGAAGAAACGGTGAGCAGCAAAAGAAGAAGGGAAAAAGAAGAGGAGAGAGGTGAAGTATTGTGTTTTGTCAAGTTGATATACGTTTTAGTGTCACCATGGACCTGATTTGGCACCTCACAAGATTAAATATAATATTCCTCAGTCTTAGACTTGGGCTTTGGTTTACCAAGGGTTAGTATTAAGACCAAAGGTAGTCTAACCCTACACCTACAACCATTTAGTCCCTCTTGCATGTATCTAGCTAGGCTAGAACGTAATAAGGCCTAGTGACCTCGTTTAAAGCCGAATGGCCTGAATAGTCGGACAGAAATCGGGCGTGAAAACGGCTCTCCCCACGGGACACGGGTGAGAAGGAGTGAGAAAAAGATGAGGGACACGGGCTGAGATGAAGAGAAAATGAAGGGAGGAGACAAAGGAAGGGAGAGAGAGGCTAAGTGCTTTTGGTGAGTATTACAAAATACACCAGGAAGTGCTTGAAACAGAAGGCACGGTGGCGTTGACAGTAGTTGTTCAGGAGACACCACTAAGGGACTTTCACTACAAAACTGATAAGGTGCTCTAAAGAAGAACGGAAACACATTAATGCACATTAAGGTGTGGTTACAATCACCGGCTGCCCCATCAAACCATCGCCTGGCAGGATGGATAGCGGCTTTAATCAGGGTTATGGGGACATTAACGTCACAATCATCCCAGGAGAATATGTGACAGGAGCCAACCCTCTGGAGCCCAAAGTCATTTTTGCAGTTGAATTTGCCGCCTAGAAAGCTGCAAAAATTCTAGAATTTCTTTTAATTGCTGTAAAAAGAATAAGTGTATTGTTTGAATTACGATAAGACAATTATTCACTTGCACTGTTAAAGAGTTAAAGTGAAAAAGATAACGGCATGCACATCCATATCTGTTAATGTCGGTCAAATGTCTGTTTTGATGGAGTTTATCTCAATTGTTGGCAACGAGGCTACTTAAAAAACATTTAAAAAATGGAACGATTTTCTGATTTTAAAAAAAAAATCCCCAAACGTCCTTCATCCGATTGTCATATAGTCCAGCTTAGATCGAGTCCTTCCCACTCGCTCTGATGTGTAAGTCAGTTTTCAACATCTTGTTTGTTGTTTACAGGAGTTTTATGATCAAGTTAAATCCACTCTAAACTCCAGAGGATTAAACTGATGGAGGGCAGCGTGTTTATATACAAATGAAGCTTCCCACCCGGTCAAGTGATTTGAGATTTGATTCAATGATCAATAATTGATGAAGTCATTTCTCAACCGATTAGCTAACTGATGGGGCAAAAGTATTGAAACCACAACTTTTACACTGAAGACAACAAGCAAAAGTGACAATGTTCATCGTAAAAATGTTTGGTCTATCGATAAAGTCAAAATAAACACAACTACTTTGGGAACTCAAACCTTGCACAGTGCTCTGTGTAGACATTCCAACTAGTCTTAGCTCACAAACATTATAATCGATATTACCTATATTGATACCTTTTTTTCTGTAAGCATCTTGAAATGAAAATAAACAAAAGTCTTTTTTATGTCCCCTCCCCCCAAAATCTTTCTCGTCTTTACAAAAGCTACACATATTCTACTGGGATGTCTATGCATTTGTTAGTGTTTTAATAATTACTCCTACCATTGTCTTTTCTTTTCTTACAAAAAAGAATGAAGAGAGGGAATCTACTCATCTAAAAGACACCATACCCTACGAGTACAGTTTGTTTTTCAGATTTAGTCCTGTTCGGCAGGGATACTGCTTTCTTTTTCAATCTCTCAAACTCGTGTCTCCTAGGAGGAAAAAGGAGAGTGTCCTTTTCTGACACAGGTGCAGAGTCTCTGCCGAGCGTCAGCTGATTGTGTCCCGAGCTCGAGCGACGTCTCCGTTGGTCTTGGTTCGGCTGGTCCCCGTCCTCGAGCTGGCCTATGTTGTGTCGACTGTAAACAACCCGATTTGAAACTGTGACCTCTCTTGCTCGCGTTTGACCTCTCCCGTCACGTTATAGGAATCCTTACGTATCGAAACGTTATTGTCTCCAGTTTACTCTTCAAGCCACAAACGGCTTCCGTCTGTTTCATGGACATCAACAATTATTCACAACACCCTAGAATCACTTTCAACAAATATACTTAAATTGATTTCAACTGTATATTCAGATAAAATGAACAACCTATCGGAGTCAAAATGCATAGGCATACTAGAGACTCCCTTGACAACATACAGGAACAGGCACTAAAAATAAAAATCATTAAAAACTCTAGCCGCGACCTCAAGACAATCCTCTTGGTATGCTTTCTGATAATCAAGGCAGTGATTTGTAGTAGAGGGAATTATTATCCAAAACTCAGTCTGTCATGGTTACCCCATGATATAAGAGAATACTGAATAGCTTAGGCGAAAATATCATCAGTGATCACGTGTTATGATTTGAGGAGGACGTTGAGGTTGAGGGTCAAACTATCCAGTTGTCAGTCAGAAGAGGATGAGTTTAAATTGGTCACTATAGTAATCTGAAACATACGGTAGATAGCTCATGGGTGACCCTGGAATGATGAGAAGTCTCCTCCTGATCTTGTTTCTTTTGCTCATCGTCCTAAAATTCAACCATCTTGGGGGTGAGGGTTGATCCACCGATCCATCTATGCTTTTTTTTTTTAATGTTTATTTTGTGGAGGACTGCACGTCAGAACTGAATCAGGTGATTTATGTCCAATTATTTCATCCTTTTCAACACACAAGTCCCAGTCTTACCCCACAATTTCAGGAGTCAAGGATCTTCTAGTATGAAATGAAAATAAAAAGAGCCAAGTATTCACTTAATCTCTCACTTTTCTGTCTTCCTCAGACCCCTCATCACTTCTAGGTGAAACTCCCCCCCTTTACACGGTCTTATCTTTCTTAATCTAATAAGATTCCTTCTTCCTCCATCATCATGTCGTGGGAGCTCAGCGCTGGTGAGAGAGCAAGGGGCTCCTGACTCGGTGAATCCTCCAGACTGCTGCTCTCTCCGGCTGCCCCCAAATTCTCCTCAACATCCTCTTCTTGCTCTTCTTCGTCCCTCTCAAGTTCCAGACCGTCACCTATATTCTTAGATGCTGAGACCAAGTTGGAATCTTGGTGGATGAAATTGCTCTCCAGCTGCTCTGCCGAATCCTCAAAGTATCCGTTGTGGGTCTGACTGTGGGTTGAGGCCCATTCTCCCAGCGACGCCTGGGACTCTGCCTCGTTCCCGTGCCTCCATATTGCCAGGGTATCAGAGTCAGAGCGATCAACCCGAGGCTGGGTGTTCTTTGGCGCTCCATCACCGTCTAAGGCAGCGGAGGAGCCTCTTTTGCGCCTGGACTTGCTGGTGTGGTTGACCTGGAGATGCATGGCCATGAGCTCTGCCGAGGATGTGCGGAAAGGGCAGAACAAACATTGGCTCAGTTTGATTCCCACTCCTCTGTCCCCACCACCAACACCACCGCCGTTCCCCACACCGGTGACTCCATCCTCCTCCGTCCCAGCGAGACCAGGTGAGGGGCGACGAGACAGATCCAAAGGTTCAAACCCGCCCACTTGACGAGATGGTGGGGACTCTCCCTTGCTGCCTTCGATGGATGGCTGAACCATCCGGCTAGTGGTGAGGGGCTTACGACGGGACACTTTAGGGGGTTTTGGTGGGGGAGACTCCCTGATCCAGCCTCCGTCCATCCCTCCTTGGTAAAGCGCTCCCATCACCCCAGATAAATACCTGTACTGGGTCTCTAAATCAACATCCCTCAGAGCTGCCAAGGCCTTCTGATGCTCCCGCTGATCTGGAAGCGCCAGGAGCCACGGCTGCTGTCCAGGCCTGGAAGCAGGGGTCTCGGTCAGTCCGCGAGAGACTGGGCCGTGGTTGAGCTGCGATCTGCGCTGCTTGGCCAGACCAGAGCTTCCAGAAGTTAAACTGCTGATTGAGGAGCTGTTGGAGGAGGAGGAGCCTGACAGAGCGTTCCGCTGCTCCCTGTGGTGCCTCTGGAGGTGATACTTCAGTGAACCTGACTGGGTGCCCGCATAGTCACAGTGAGGGCATTTGTAGGGTCTCTCGCCTGAAACAGGAGAGAATGACAAACGGGTGTCAGTTTCGTGTACTTTTCATTTGAGCTTGTTGTAATGTACTTGGGTATTTCCACTTTATAGCTATATGTTTGCTTTATTGTACATGAGGAATTGTTCTTTCTATTTATTGAATTGAAAACTGACATTAACCTTTTTAAGTCTTTGTGCTGCCCTGACGTTAGGATGTTAGAAATAAAACACTCTATTTTTATATACTCGAGAGGAAGACTGTGATACAAATCTTTCTTTTTTGAGGCAAGAACAAATCCATGAACCAATAAACAGCTACCACTCCTCTCAATGACTACATTTATTTCACATACATTTCACTTCTACGGTGTACAAGAATATTTTAGCCTCCAAAACAACCACAGTGAAGCCTGCCTGACGTTAGCATACGGGACCTGTAGTTACACGTTTTTGAAGGAAGATGGCAGTATTGCACTACTCATTACTGTTAACGCCAATGAGTAGTGACAGGCATCAGGAGACTCATAAAATTGCATATGAAAAGCATAAATCGTCCACTTTATCAAAACAAAAAAGGAGGAGCACGTCATGGAGTTTGGTTTTGTTGCTGATGTTCAAAAATAATAATGGAACAAACATCCGGAGGGACATTTGGTAATCTCTGGAGGGCAGTAGTATCAGGGGATTATCATCATAATTTGATGCTTTTACTTAAATTACTGTTTTTTTTCTGGCACTGACCGTGTGGTAATCACTCTGATAGCAAAGAGAAGCGATAGCGGCATCGGCTTTTTATTGAATAATATCGTGGCTATACAGCAGACGTTTACGTGAGCTACATTACATTTTAGGCCTCGGCTTGTTAGAAATGGAACTTGGATATGCTCTAGTTATCTCCTAACCATTATGCCACTGCTGAAAATTGGTGACGACAACTGAAAAAAAAAATGAAAAACGGGTTATTAATATTTTTCTTAATTTTGATTAGAATACATTCAGAGATGACAAATAATTAAGAAAAAACTGACAATCATTCATGCTGACAAAGTCTGATGAATATGGATCATTAGTGTGAAGGGGTGCTGTGAGCCTTTCCAATTCTCTTCAAAGTCCTACTCACTTGTCACAATAAATACTGAGTTTATTTTAATCCTCTGGAAAAGCCTGTTGGAAACTGCCAGAAAAAGTCTGTTGGAGGTGTTTTGTGTAAGAATAAAATATTATCTGGAATTAATTGGAAGTGAATTTAAGGAGAGAAATCTTATTGTATTGTAGGTTGATTGTTTCGGAGAGCAGGCACGCAAACGTGAAGTTCTGAGAGATTAAAGACAAACAATGGTTATCAAGAATTTCTGGAGAAATCAGCGATGACGTTGTACGTTTCTTCTATTTACGAGCTGAATGAGTTACTTCAGGGGATTTATTGTGTTTGCCAAGACTTTTGACAGGCGTCTTCCTTTTGTCAACAACTGTTGTTACTACACCCTTGAGCAAGGCACTTAACCTTCAAGTCGCTCTGGTGGAGCTGCTCAGCTGGCAGCGGTAATGGTCTATGATTAGCTACGGTCAGCTAATAGCTCTGCTCAAGTGTGGACACTAATAAAAACCTTCCAGGGAATAATAAAAGTTAAGAACCTAAATGTGGTTTGTAACTCACTCCAGGTCCTTACCTGTGTGAACTCTCAGATGTACTTTGAGATGGTGTGAAGAACGGAAGGCTTTACCACAGTAGGGGCAGTCTTTTATGCCTCGACCACGGACACGCTCCCTGTGAGCCGAAGGTATGGAAGCGACGGCAGTCATGCCATTCTCCCCTGAAAAAAAGACAAAAAAAACATGTGAAGTGGCAGCAGATGTAAGAAACCACAGAGCTTTTTACAGCAGACACACTGTGAAAGAAATACAGTGTTGAGACAGGCTGCTGTTACATTTGGACAACTAAACCTCAGGGGGAAAATAAAGACTAAATGGAGAAATATGAATGTTCTACCTTTGAAGCTTGAGATGACAGAGTGAAATCCAGCAGCTGTTCCTGCTTGTTGTGAACCACAGTGGTGCAGTTTAGATTCTTGTCTCACTTCTCCAACTTGCTGTGATCCGCCTTCGCCGCTGCCTCCTCTCCCTACTCCGGCACCTCTACGACTACCGCTCCCCTCCTCCTCGTTGCCACCTCCTTTCTGGGGCCTCTGAGTGTGAACGCGAGCATGGACCACCACTTGCTGCAGGCTTCGGAATAGCTTTCCACAGTCGGGACATTCCCAGGGCCCTCCTCTACCTCCAGCCTCCTCCCTGGCATCCAGGCCTCCAAGGTAGGCCCTGACCTGGTCCGCCTCTGCGATCACTGAGCTCCGACCTGGGCCTCGCTGGCCCTGCTGCTGGCCTCTCTGCTGGGGCTTCGGCTGCAGCTGAGCTGCCGCAAGGCTCCGAGCCACCAGCTGCCACCAAGCAGTCTGGTCGCCTCCTTCAGATGCCGACGCTTCCCCGGAGCTCCCACCTCTGGTTCCTCCCCCAGCTCTTCCTGGATCTCCTCCTGCTGAACCTCCGATGCTGCCACCAGCGTTTCCCATCTCTGCCACCTGAGCCACGGCCTGGAGTCTCTCCATGCAGCTGGCCCCAACGCCATCACTCGGCAATCCCAGGTAACCCAGAATGGCTGATTTGCTGGAGCTCATCCCACCTCTGGCTCCGGGGTCCCTCTCTGACCGTCCTCTAGCCCCTCCTCCTCCTCGCTGTGCCAGAAGGAGGCTGGAATAAAGAGCATTGAGGGACGAATTGCCTTTGGCCTGCTGGTCGGCACCTGCTGACCCTGCGAGGCTTCCCAGCCCAGCCTTCAGTCCTAGCTTGTTCAGGTGTACTTTCATGTGGTTCTTGAGGAACCAAGGTTCCTTGAAACCACGGCCGCACACTTGACACTTGTGGTCCAAAGAGTCCTTGTGCTTGCGCATGTGGCCCTTCAGGAACCACGACTGAGTGAACCGCTGTCCACAAGTTTCACAGCGGAAAGCTGGTAGAGAGGACGATCCGGCGGCCGACATTATCTGAGCTGTGCTGGGGGTCGGGGCAGGGGTCGGGGTCGGAGTGGGTATATGAGTGTCAGGGGTGGGAATGATGGCCCTGGATTTAAAGGCAGGTGGCAGGGCTGGTACTTCAGGGGAGGGATGGCTCTCCTGCAGATGAGATGCCAGGCTCTCCTCTTGGCTGGCAGAGAAAGGGCAAAGTGTGCACTTATAGGGGTTGTGAAGAATGCGTACATGGCGCGCCAGCTCGGACGCTGTGCGAAATTTTCCTTTGCAGGCATGACAGCGAAATGTTGGCGCTGTGGGATTAGAGGTTACCTCTAAATTGTTAGGAGGATTAGAGGAATAGGGGGAGATCACAGACACAGGGTCTTCGGTCAGTGGAGGCGTCAGGGGTGTGCTTTCATCCAGCAGAAAGTTTGGGTTCTGGTCGGACTGCAGGCTATCATCTAGGCCTTTGACCTCATCATCTGCTTCCTCGCCGTCTTCTGTGAGATGTTGAATTAGAGTCCCCGGCAGTGAACGCTGGTTTAGGTGGCTTCGGTGGTTCTGGATGATGTCTTTGTGGTTCTGTGGGACCTTGAGGTGCTGAGTTAAGGGTGCAGAAAGGAGTCCGGAGCGATACAGGGCTGAGGCTCTGCGGTCTCGGTCCAGACTGTGAGCACGTGCGTGAAGAGATAAAATACTTTGAAATCGGAATCTCTTGCCGCACACATGACAAGGAAACCTGAGTGCAGGCCCAGAAGAGGCCCCTCCCCCTCCAGGTATTGCCCTCATAGCAGTGTCCTTCTGGAACAGCTGAAGATCCAGCTCGTCTTTGCTGCTTTCACTCTGGCCTGAAGATAGGGCCAGCTCCAGAGATCCAAAACCCAGGATCGGAGCTGACGGAGTAGCAGGGGGAGAGTTGTCCAACACGGGGCTGCATCCAGGTTCCTGCCCCCCGCTTCCTGGGAATAGAGCCACAGCTGGGGTAGGGGATGGAGGAACTCCATCCAGCCCTTCTTCGTCTTCCTCTTCATCAGCATTGTCGTTATCCTGATGGAGGGGGAAAGGAGAAAGAGGGAAGAAAGGCGTAGCGTCTGGGCTGCAAGGTGAAGGCTCGGGGCTGTGAATGGGTAGAACAACAGGACTGTCGGGTAGAGAGAGCTGGGTGTGAGGTGAAGAGGCCTGAGGGCTGTGGTCCAGGGACGGCAACGTTGGGGGAGACTGGGGCTGCTCACAGGAGAGGGTCAACACACACTCTGGTGGAGAATCCATTCTCTGCTGAAGACAGTCAGACCCGCAGAACACCAGTCAGTGACATTATGACTACATGATAGAGAGAGAGAGAGTGTGAGTGTGTGTGTGTGTGTATGTCATTACCAACAGTGTGTGTGATGCTATGCCATTCTTTAGTGTCTCGGCTTCTGTGGCAGCCTCCTCCTTTCGTCTTCTAGGGATAAAAACAAAACAAAAAAGAGCCAAAAAGTTCATACTTGCTTGATGCAAATGAGAAATTTCACTTCAAACTAACTCAAACAAACTATCATCTACTGTGTGTTGTGAAACTGTTTCTGCCTTAAAAAGAAAACACATTATACACACTATTGACGTTATAATCTAACCAGACTTTTAGATAAATTCAAAATATCACTGTCAGTGTAGGCGTAAATGCTTTTGAAATATTCTCTGTTGAAGTGCAGATGAGTGTTTTCTTCATCGGGATAAAAGCAATTTGGAAAGAAACTCTCCAAATGTATTCCATCATTGATGCTAATTGCAGGAATAAAATGCAAGCTCATTATAACACATTTTAAATGTGTTATTATGCATGTAGGTTTTTACAACATGAACCTTTACTTCATCTTCATTTGCTGCTCACCGCGTGTAGGTGTGTGCGCTTGAATGTTTAACAGGTGTGCACCTGTTCTGTTTCCTGCCTGTGCTCAGAATGCACTGCAGCATACTGTTAGGACATATGGATGATTAGTCAGAGTGTAAATGCGTGTCTGTGTGTTTCTGAGTGTGTGTCTGTGTTGGAGTTAAGGGCACCACAGGACATGGACTGTCCCAAACAGGATGGGTGCGCAATGTTTTGACTTCCCCACACACCCTTCCTGTGCAGTCATACAGTAGCAGCTTTTTACTTATATCAGGGCTGTGTACGCGCACACACCACACACACACACACGCGCACACAAAAACACACACACACAGCAAGTATGCACTTGTGCACAAAGGAATATTTGTTACATCTGTCGCCTGGGTGTGGCAGCATGGCAACTTTAACCTATGCAAGCTTATTCTCCTGTTGCGTTGAGTGCACTCCACTATAGATAACAGAATCAGCAGTGATGTGGAGTGTATCATGCCATATACGTGCTTATACAAACATAACGAGCATTTGGATAAGCACACGCACACATGCCAACATATTTGGAGCATGCAGCAGTTTGCATCAGACCGGGTTTATGCACATAGGCTGTTTTTGTCCGTCATTTGGTTGAGTTGAAGCAGCCGAGGCGCCCACAACAAAACAAAAGGTCATCAATCATTGTGGCAAAACAATGGAACATCTGTGTTCGCAGGTGTGTCGTCCATATTTGTGTTCACGCGGCAGTATGTGCACATATGTGTTTATATGATCTGCGGATTAGTGCTATGTGTGTGCGTGCACACTAGTGTCAGCAAGCCTGGATGACAAAGAGATTCTCATGTAACCAGTTGACATTTTAGCTCAGCTATGACTCACAGGGATATCACACTATATCAATCACACAAACGTGCACGCGCGCACACACACACACGCATTTATACACATACAGAGTCCTTTCTTGATCCACCATTATTGTTTTCTCTCCCTGTCTTCCCTTCCCTTCTGTCTTTCTTTCTCTCCCTGTTTCATACTCCTCCCATCCCCCTCTCATTCTCTCGCTCCCTCCCTCCGTCTATTATTCACTAATTTTCTTTCATTCTCTCTCTCCCTCTTTCTTTCTCTCCTGCAGTGTTGCCAGTTGGCAGAGTGCCAGGGAATGCTGATATCAGCTGGTAGATTGGGCCCTGCCAACATGGCGAAGAGCAAAAATGAGAAAGGGGAGAGAAAGAAAAAGAGAGAGAGAGAAGGGGAGAGCAGTTACAAAGTGGGCAACATAAAAAAAAAATAACATTGTCAGGAGCCATGTGAATGATGATTTAAAGTGATTGCCAACACGGTGAAAAATGGAGTAAAGAGACAGACATGCTAGAACAGAGAACAGAGAGAGAGGGAAAGAAAGACAGACCAGAGAGGTGGAGTGGCAGGCTGGGGCATAACATGAACAAATGAATTAAAAATGGTCTGCAAAATCAACACAAACATACGTACAAGACAGGCAGAGTGAAAGCCTGTCCCGATCCCAAAGAGAGCGATTGCGTATCTATGTATCTGCAGCAGACTTGTTTCATTATCATATGAATATCACCATCACAATGCATTGTTCCACCATGACAGTGGCCGTCGCTAACCACCGGCCCTGTCATGCCAATAAAGAAAATTTGGATAGATGGCGAGAGAGAGATAAGGTGTAAAAAAAGGATGAAGAGACGGTGGGGAAGAGGAGGAAGGAGGACAGAAACAGGATTGGAATCAGAGCAGAAGCGCAGGAAAATTCAGGTGTAAATTGAATATTGCCTCTGGATACAGACAGAGACATCTGCAATTAATCCCCAATTGACATGTAAAAATGGTATGAAAGAACATATACTTTTGTGTGTGAATTCATCCAGAAATGACACACAAAAGAGGTGTTATCCGCTATTCAATGACGTGAACATTGCAGGATGAAGTGAGGCGTATAACAATTTTGCAAGGGAAGGAGAAATCAGATGTTAAAAGTGCACAATGGCGATGCATTTTTAATATCAGATAAAAATACAATCCTATAGAGTCGTGGCATATAGAGATGCACGATGCTGATTCTGGGAGTTAAATAGAGCACAGATAAAAACATACATTAAACTGGATTTTCCTCACGCAACACTCGCTGACAGTATTTGCAGAACACCGTCAAACCCTTTGCCAGCGTTTTCTCTGGACCTGAAATACGCAGCGTACGTGACACCGTGCAACAACAGCGTAATTCCCACGGTAATGACGACTTAAAAGCACATTGCCGTTAAGTAAAACATTGCCAGGATGTTGTCGTTGAGGTAATTGCAGGATAACTTTAGGCAACAAGTTAAATGATTATAACTACTCAATTACCGTCGCTGGAAATGAGTTTTTATGACAGGGGCCAAAGTGTCACCTCACTCTTTTCTCAGTAAATTTCCATATCCCACATGCATATTAAAAATGTATAAATACTGAGATCTCTAGGTGTGTCTGAGGAGCCACTGAGTCATCACAGCCCATGTTGATAAATAGTTGCCAAGGGAGTATGAGCACAATATGTTCAGACAAGTTTATTTTTGGGGGGGTTTAGATCTCCTTGTATAAATATCTACTGAGTATACAACTAAGTGTCATTATATGGTGAGGGCCATTTGACTGCAGGTTTGTACATGTTGTGATTGTACACATCATGATTGTGAGCGTGAGGGCGTGAACACCTCTTAGTGTTATTAACAGTGTGTTTGTGTGTGTGTGTGTGTGTGTGTGTGGGTGGGCTGCTGGTATATGCGTCATCTCTACATTAATCGTATGCGTTGAGGGTCCTCTTGTATTATAAGGCCTCAATTTGAATGGTTGTGTTTGTATCCAATGTCCCTGTGGAGTGAAGAGGGTTTGCATTAAGTGCCTTTGAGTGACTGTGTGTGTATGTGTAGGCTCATAAGTACAGATATAGTACTCTGTCTGCCTAAAATAGGCATCGGTAAGGTCTAGGGCCTGTGACCTTAGTGCATAAGTAATGTGTCTATCCGGAGTGTGTGTGTGTGTGTGTGTGTGTGTTAGTGTGAGTATGTGATGAATCCGTCTAAGTGTATCTTTTTTTGCACTGTGTAACTTGAAATCTCATCTGATCCAGTGAGAGCAAGGTGAGGTGTCTTCTGGGGATATGCAGGCGTACAAAAGAGTGATGGCTCTAAAAATGATAGTGTAAGACAGACAGGATAAAGATAAAGAGAGAGAGAAGTGAGAAC
>OMNV01008535.1:0-51266 GCA_900303265.1 Brotula barbata
TTCACACGGCGACAGGCTGGAATTAAAATGACCGAGCACATTGGAAATCAATATATTGATTAAGTGACATCAAATAAGAATGCATTATTGACCGCAGCGTTCTACACACACAGCAAAGTCAACATTTGAGGCTGTAACTATCAACACTGACTGTGAGCAAAGTTGATGCTGTGCAAATATGTCATTTGTTTAATTATTTGGACCGTGTTTGGGCAAAACGATCCTAATGGGTTGGTGCTTTTATTAGAGGCTGTGCAGACGACGCGGTGCTGACAGACACGTCGGTCCCATTGCTATTCGTGCCTGCGTGTCTGCCCATTCGTGTGTTAATGTGTAAAGGTATTAGACTCTGACATGAAAGATTTGTCAGCTCAGTCACACACACTGGCACGGCCCCCTCGGCCACACTGGTGGAAAATAAATTCTAAACAATTAGACACCTCGTGTGAGATATGAGTCCGTCTCTGAGATGGGTGTCTTGACCTGCCAGGGACAAGAAATATGACCGAGTATATGTGTGTGTGTGTGTGTGTTTGTGTGTGTTGTGTGCGTACATAACCTCTTCTCGCTGTCAAGTGTGTGCACGGCTGTGTAAGACCACATCCCACAACCAATTATATCCAGCCGCTGTGCTGCTCAGGAACTGACTGTCACCCGTGAACACGGGGACGGGGAGAGAAGCTACGGCGAGACTGAACGTCAAAGGGTCTCTGTCTCATAGCGGGGTTAGAGTGGAAGTAGGTTTCACGTGTGTGTCCTGTCGCTCTTTCATCAAATACAAGCACCACTCAATGATGTCAAGTGAGCCAACTCCGTCGGCAAATTAAAGCAGTCAAAACACGATATGTAAATATAATTAGGAGGAAATATTGCCTGAGAAACTGTAAGAAATCATAATTATTGCTGTAAACAGGTTTTTCACTGGAAAATGGTCCTTAGCGTCCCATTACTTCATTCCTACCTGGCCCGTTTTTCTTCTGCTGCTCCTCTTCCTCCTCCTCCTCCTCCTCCTGCTGCTGCTGCTCTTCCTCATCCTGCTCTTCTTCCCCTTCTCCTTCTCCTTCCTCTTCCTCTTGCTCCATGTCATCCTCCTCTTCCTCGATCTCCTCCTCCATCATGGCTGGCGAAGTGAGCGTAATCTTCAACGTGAGTTTGGGCTGTGTTGATGTTTGCACCAAGATGGCCGAGTCGGGCAGGGAGCTCGTGACCTCATATTTCTCTTCCGTCAGCTTCTGCCATGAGTCAGACAGATATAACTGCGTGGTCAGAGGTCAAGGTCAAATCGTGAATGTGTGTATTCATCATTTTGAGGTGTTCCTGACACGTCACGTCGTCGTGACAAATTAGGAGAAAAGGTTTTCAGTGTTGTTAATATTTGTAAAGCATGCCAACATGTTATATGATCTATCACTTCATATCACCGCATACACGCAATGCATTTCTTAAACAGATTATGAGGAGCGGTGGGATGCAGGAGCAAATGATAAGGAGGAGCTGTCATTTGATGTGAAAGATGAAAGCTGGAACATACAGTAATCCATATTATTAATTTCAGCCATGTTGTATCGTGTATGTGTGTGTATTTTTTTTCTGTTTATGCATGTACACCTCTGCTTCATCTGTGAGCATGTCTATCCTGGTTTTGTGTATTATTGCTTTATGTGTGTCCGTGTGTGTATGTGAGACTGCTCTATGTGCGCATATACATTTATACACACCTTTGTCAACAACACAGTTACGCCACATCAGCCAGACTACAAAACGTGTACGTACGTAGACTATACAAAATCCATAGCCTAATACATCCACTGAATAAGCAGCGTGTACTAAACTAAACCACTAAGTGCTTAAAGTTGGACAAATTGAACAGTTGACTGAATCCACTGGCTGTGAGGAATTATTATTGTTCAACTGTGATGTTTTACACGTTTGTCTGGTTGTTTTTGTTGTACTTGCCATCTGCTACTTCCTGTCTTCCTCCCTTTGCCAGGTAAGTAGGCTTTATATTTTTTGTGTGCGCGCGCCTGTACGTGCGTGTGTGTTACCGACAGTGCTTAAGTGAGCAGCAAGTCAAAGAGGTTCCATCTAAATTCCACGTGTCCCTGATGGGGAAATCGAGATCTGTGGTCACTGGGCCGAGATTTGAGATTGTGATTGCACCACTACACACCCTGTCACTCTCTTAAATGTTTAAGGGAGTGAGCAGAGATGAAATGACTTCATTTCTTCTGAGGAGTGATGTGTAATTTTGAAACTCTCTGTATTTTAGTGTTCTTTAAGCAGTTTTTACTTTTTCCGTCTAATTCAAACCTTGTTTATCAAACTGATTATGGTCTTTAAAAATTATTCTCATCCACTAGCATCCATTGCTTTTTTAGGAACATATAATTGTCACATTGCCATAACCTGGGCGGCCGGTTTCTTCTGTCCAAGCTTTTGAAGCATTTTGAAGATGATCACATCACGGTAAAATTAATGAATAAAATCTACAGAGGTTTAACGTGCCTGTGTGGTGTACGTACGTTTTTTTTTTTTAGTCTAGAGCGTGTGATCGAAAACACGAGAAAAACATCAGCACATGCCCCTTTGTTCATGCATCTGTATGTGTTTAGGTCTGAGTGTATCCAACCTGTATCTGTGTGGGCAGATTTTGACAGACAGTGTCCAGCAGTGTCTGTGTGGGTTTGTCTCTACACAGCAGCACCAGCTCCAAATCCATGTCCCCTTTGATCAGGAGACCTTTTGCTACCAGGCCGATCCTCATCACTCCACACAGCACTCCACCGCTGCTGGGCTCCCTGCTCAAAGAGACAAAAATGACAGCTGCCATTCACTGCACGCTTACATTGTTTGCACCATGAAGACAAATGGCACACAAAAACATGCTATCCTTCAACACGCTGATTCGAAGAGACAAGCTTGATATGTCATGGCCTCTTTACAGCATATATATATAGTTATATTTACTGATTTGTTATCAGTAGTCAAGGGAGCCTACTTAGCATTAACCATTGATCTGGTTCTAGATCAATCAATACATCAATAAACTGCCGTGTAGGGGAACTCAGATCGCTTCTTTAAAAGTGCAGATGTTTTGGTCTGTACTCAAGTGCAGCTGTTGTGTGTTTAGACGTGGCCAAATTAATCCCACAAACGGTGGAAATGTGCCCAAGTTGGATCATAAAGTACTGCTTTGTCTCCAAAAAGTAATTAAACCTTAAAACTGTGACAAATAGAGATAGCAAGCCATTACATCACACGATGCCTTGAGAACGTCAAGTGCATCAGAAGTGCTTCAGTCCCTGGAGAAAATCAGCCTGCAGTTTAATGGCTCTGAATGCTTGTAAATTTTTCATTTCATTTTCCAGAACCGAGGGGCAAATCAGCCATCATTCACCCTCACCTGTAGCTGTCACTGGAATCCTCAGCTTCATCACTTGGGTCATCGCCGGGGTCATCCTCCTCTGTGCTTTCTGCTGCTTGGCTGTCAAACTGTGTTTGTACGTCTCCACTGCTCTGATCCAGCCAATCAGAGACATGCTTGAGGGCGCACTCTACAGTGGACACCAGTGTCTGGACAGCTTCCAGGTCGTGAGAGGAAGGGTAGATCGTGGAGTGTTTCGCCATGACGTGGCGGTCATCGTTACTAAAGGAACGGAAGGACCTCTGATAGGGAGACAGAAAGACAACAAGAAATAAGGGGGGAATACAGATTCATGGACAACATAAGACAAACTTAACTGCTTGTAAAGAATTACATTGTAAACTATATACTAGAAATAAATGATAACCTAGAAAGTTACTCATTAGTGTGCAGACCTCTACCAAAACCAAACAAGTCTGGAAACAAGTCCACCAGATCCTAATTCTCATCTAGACCTGCAGCAGATTAGATCCTATTTGTAGATCACATTGGGGTTTATGTGCCTAATTGGTTTTGTTCAAATATCCTCACTGGTTTTTTTACAGGGAATAATTACAAAAATCTTGAAAATTACTGTCAATTTTAAAAGTGAAACAAAGAAAAAAATCCCGCATCCGGATCACGACTAAAATTCATTGGTTTCTTTCATGGATTATGCTCAGCATTCCCACCAAGTCCATGAAAAACACTTCATAACTAACAACTGCTGATAACCAAACACACAGACAAACCAAAGCCCCCGTGGCAGAGGAAGGAAAACACACATAAAAACTGGTGATAGGCCGATGCGTCAGAGGATTTTCTTTGAAATTGCCATTGGCTGACAAACCTGCCTGTTACACTGATTTAGGTGCTCTCATGCCCTCCTTGTGTCAACGCAATGCCAAAGAGCCTCACAGTCTTTGCCCCGTGCTCAACAAGCGCCGTGTAATAAAGTGCTTTGAACCCTCGTTTATTTTATATTAAATGTTTTTAGGACATCGCTGCACATTAACACTATTCGCCTATCGTAATTTGTCAGAATGGCCTCAGACTTTAACATCGATAATGTCTAGATCCCATTAGCCAGTACGCACGTAGGAATAGGAAAAAAAACCAAAAACGGTAAGAACTGAATTCATAGTCGTCAATGAATGAAAAATATCTTTAACGTAAATGCTCTAATACTCATCAATTATCAGTTATTCTCATTTGTTATAGTATTGAAAAGTATGTGGGGGGAGGAAAAAAAAAATCCGCCTCATACTGGTCCATCATTAATGAAAACATGTTACAACGTCCATATTTTCCGCCTATTTCTACAGCAATCGTATCACTTGAGAGGCATATTCAACAGATAAGGCTTTAATCCATCAAAATGAGAACTGCGCTCCCACTAGGGACTAACTTCTGTCAATCACAGACACAAACACACACACACCACACACAAATATCAGACATCTTAAAAGAAATTAAAGATAAAGACACACAGACTTAAGAATGAGGTTATGACTAAACTGCCAAAAACCTGACACTCTCTCGGGTGTGTATGTGCACTGCTGATGCTTTTATTAAAACAGAGTGTGTGTGTGAGTGTTTTTAGGACAGATGTAATGACATCTACGTAATGACACTGACCCGCACATTGCTATCAAAAATTAATCCTTCCCTGATCTGCCCTTCTGACCTAATTCTGTCACGCAGTCTGGCCTGACAAACTGAGGTCAGCTTCAATCTTTTCTGTCTTTTCCTTCAGAAGGAGGGATGAGCGGGACGGGAGGCATGAGAGGGGTGTACAGGACAGGGGCGGGTAACTGACAGAAGAATAGACAAGATGTGACACAATGCCCAAGGACGGGGAGAACAAAGGAAAGGAAGGGTCAAAACCGCAAAAACAAGACACATTTATAAAAACGTATGTAAAGTAAATCCACGAGGCAGAGGAGCGGGGGAAGGTGAGTCTCACCGTGTGGTTCACACAACCGAGATAAGATGGGAATTTACATGGAATCACCTGCTAAAAACAGCGTTAATCTTAAACAGCGTTCATCTTTTCAGGCGTCGTCGTGCGCGATTTTAATATGATTGTATGTAAAATTGCCTGACACTTTAAGGAGATCATTAATATAAAATAATCCAATTAGGATTCAAAGTGGGATTTAGGCTGATCTACATTGTGTGCCATAGGCTGGAAAGAATCTGCAGCGTTTCAGTCAAGCTAATTACCATGCTTGCTAATTCATGAATTAAATTGTACACTCTGGTACAGTAAGTGGTTTCTAATCAAAGCATGATGTACATTGATTAATCATTAACGGTGATAACACATCGTTATCGTGCCGTGTTTGTATCACAACAGTAGTGTTTCTGAATTGCTTGAAAATAAAAACGTGTTGTTGTTATATGTTAATATAATCACCTGGTAATCTGCATATGTGAATAATCTTGAAGTGAAGAGGGAGGTGGAAAGTGAAGATGACCTTTTTGAATGAGGCAACTTAAGAAATTTATTGGAAATCCAAAGGACACCTGCATGCACACACACACACACACAGACACACACACACTGTTGATCCCATTCCTAATCCAGCGGGTGACATTCTCTCCCACAGTGAGCAGGTACAGACATTAACGGAGGACAGCAGCAGCTCTTCCCATCAACATTCAGGGTTTAGCACAAACATTTGGCAGGGTTAGAAGCTCTCCCTTCACACTGAGCCTCGACTGTGATTCTATTCAAACGGTTGGACAGGAAGTGAGTTTGTGGATCGTGGGGTAAAAATGCTTTATTTATTGCTTTCAATTGACTTTAATTTGTCTCAAGAGTTGCTCCTTTTTGGTCTTTTGCCACAGAAAAACATGCATCACTGTGTCATCCGTCTAATAGCTTTTCATTGTGATTTCATTGCCTCCTCTATTTAGGAATTGTCTAGAAAATACGAGTGCACATAACTGCGAATGTGCACTCGTGCGTGTGTGTGTGTGCATCTGTGTGCAATGATGCGTGTATTCTTATCTGTGTGTGTGCCCTCTCAGGGCGGTGTTTAACAGACTAACGGTCGCAATTTTATGAGCCATTGCTAATGGGAGCTTCTGCAGCCATAAAAGCACATCGAGAGGAGTGTGTATGTATGTGAGCGTGTGTCGGTATTACTACTACACCACCGGGGAGTTGTTGCCCGGCAGCCTTGATCGCCATGTAAATCAGTGTAGTTAAGGCGGTCTCACTGACAGGAATCAACCCCTCTGGCCTGTGTGCACTGATACAATTGCAGACATTTGCTGGAGTGACGTCACATGGTAGGCGAGTTGCTGTAGCGAATGCAGAAGATGCTGATGCCAAACGGGATTTTGCAGTTACTCCACATTTGAGAGAGACGCTGCGGCAGAAAATAACAGAAAAGTGGCCTACGTGCAACTTTCCTATAATCGGGGGGGGCACAATTGTTTTAGCGTAGCAATAAAATGGTAACTGCTATATTTATGCTTTATCAGGCACTTTTTAAGTTAAGGTGGTGGTGATCTCTACACTGGACTATAATAATCGGCTACTCCTTCTTGTAATGAGGCTGGTTGGGACATGTAGGTCAACCTGCCCCAGGTGGAAATAGTGGCTAATAAAGACAAAGACGATGAGAAAAAGACAACAGTAATGGAACACTTAGATGTGCAAGTTTCTCTCTCTCTCTCCATTTCTTAGACCTGTTCATAACTTTATTGGCCAGAGAATTCTACTCCTCCCTAGTCCCTAGTAATCCAAATTATTAGGTTTGCTGAATGAAGATGTCCAAGAGAAAACGGAAAATCTGTCATATTTATTTGATGTTATAAGTTTTGAAATAGTTTACTAGTCTACTGCTACTGTTGTCTCAACAGGAGAAGCAGTGGCATAATGGTTTGGGATGCAACTCATTCACACACACACACACACACACACACACACACACAATCTATTAGAAACAACTGTAGTTGTCCTCAAGTGCCCCTGACTGCAAAACAACCTAGAGGTCAGTAACACAATATGTTCCCCTCACAGTGTGCATGTGTAAGCGTGTGAAAGCAAAATAAATCAGAAATGACGGTAAAGTCACCAAGGATGTTCACTCACGTTCTTGTAACTATCATCACTGTCACCAAACTTAAAGAGTCTGTCACTAAATTAATGTCACTATCATGACATTATGGTACAATTTCAGCTACCTGACATAATTTGACATTAACTTTATTTGATCAGATTTACCGCACATCTGAAACACAGCCTGGCTGTATTCTCTCATTTCAGAGACTTTTATCGTGAATTTGAAAGGACAGAATTTTAGGATAGTACAACAGTACGATGGATATGAGGATGATTAGTCTCTCTACTTGCCAAACAGAGACACACACGTACAACTGTGAAACGCTGTCAACAACCCACCGCCCTACACCTTTATAAAACAGAGCTTCACACACAATTGGGCGTCACGCTCACCAATTACAAACGTGAAAAACATGGGATTGCATGCAATTATGTATCGATAACAAACACACAAATACACACGCACTTCCATTCAGTTCAGCATGTTGCGGTTAGAAACGCTCCTACGTCACTGAAAACAAGCAGAATGCCGTGACTCTGCTTTCCATCCCTGCTCATCTTCTTCAGGCTCTTTGTGTCTCATCCTGTCCCTCTGTGGCCATCTGCTATAAATTATATGACCCAATGCCAAGGACAAGATGCAGTGGAAAGATGTCCTTTATGCGTATTCTGTCCAGGTTGACTATAAAGCATTATGATCAGATTGCTAAAGGCAGTTATACGAGGGTGGAGGCTCATTTTAAGGATGAGTTTTGATACATTACAAATTGGTCTGTGTGTGTGTCTGTGTGTGTGTGTGAGAGTGCTGACATGGCGACACACATTTTTTAGTATTTGGAAGAGAGAAGAACTTCACGGAGTGGAAAAATACAAGTAATAAGTAAGGCTGAGAATGAATCTGAAGTGTTTCTTTGCATCATAAATCTGAGGGAAACACAGATGCTCCTCGAGTGAGTTTCAAAACACAAAAACCCAATTGTGAATCCTTCAAAGGATCCAGCGAATCTCGTATTCAGCATACAAAATCAATCTATTTGCCAAATGCAATTCTTTGGCAATGTGATGTAAAAAAGAGAAACTAGACCGTGTCGCTGTAACGAGAGAGAACAAAAAATCCATATAGGCTGGTAAGATCAGAGATGAATTAGAAACAAATCCACCTCAATGCTCCAACACGTCAAAAAAATATGACAAGTGGAAAACACGATGGCTACTCAATCCGAGGACAGGCAGGACACGTGACGCAGAAAAAATCTCAACTTGGTGAGCGAGAGGAAAAAAATCTCCCAAAGGTGGGTTAGCAAAAATGATAGCAACACTTAGAAAATAATAAACTAACCTGCTGCTCTTCTCTAGCAGCCTAGAGAAGATCGTATTAAAAATTCATCCCAAGATTTATCTGCACTTACTTTGCAGGCCTGCCACATTTCACGGCCGTGTTTTACGGTGCTCTGTCTCGCCATCTTCCAGATTACGCATGCACGGACGGGAGAGGGAGAGAGACTCCAACAAAGGATAAAGACATAACACCGGGACAAACTTTTTTTTGGAAAGGTCTTCGCGGTGTAAAACATCCGCAGCCTGTCCTGCATCATGAGAGATGGCACGCATCAAATCTCTGCTGCTTATCAATAAACCGTACACACCTGCCTCTCCAAACTACACCACCCAGTTTACTTTGCAGCAGGAGAAGCAATGTTTTATCTCTGGTCTTTGGCCCGACTTATGCATCGGTGCAGTTTAAAAGGTTTATGGCTGGAATATAAAACATTACGAGCAGACCGCTAAAAGCACCTGAGCTGACACTGCACTCTTCCTGGGCTTTCTGGTATAGCATGACTCTAACAAGGGGGATATACATGTCTGAACGCGACTTTTTTGCAGCTTAAAGTCAATTGAGGGAAGAGAACGCCTATTATAACCGTCTGTAACCCAGAGATGGATAAAGTACCACGAAGTTATACTTGAGAAAAAGTACAGATACCTTATTTCAAAATGAGTTACAAGTCAAGACTGACCCATGAGAGAACATACTTGACTAAAAGTCATTTAAGTTGCCAAATTACTCAAGTATCAACATATTTTTTGGATAATAACTGTACTTTTTTGAAAGTAAAAAAGAATTTCTGGTCCTCTTCAAGTCATTTATACCTTGTTATAGTCTTCAGATTAACAAAATTATAATCTCCACCAACACTCCATGTTTTTAAAAGATGTAAAGCAATCAATCAGATCAATAAAGCTTTTTTTAAACTCTATTTAAAGATGAGCTCGAACTTTGTAGGACACGTTAAAAAAGTAGGACTGCCAGGAGTCCTCTATGTACTGTTCTGTTTGAACTTGACATTTTACAAGAGGAAACATTAATACTAATTAGAGTAATAAATCACATAACAGTGACGACTCAATCTGATCACAACAACCAAAACTAAATTCATGGTTGAGTTGTTGCTGTTTCAGTAAAAATCAAACTCTGCATATTGAAAACATCAGCTATTGCAGAATTCATTTTGTAACAAATAATGACCTTGTTTTGACTGAAGAAGTAAATAAAAAAATGCTGATTTTACTCCAGATATGTAGTTAAGTAAAAGTAATAACAAAATAAAATAATTCTCACACTCAACTGATGTCCAACGTCTCATAAAACACACTTAAGGACTGAAGTGAAGTATTGTTATACTGTAAGTTTACATCAGGGCTGGAACCTCATAAACCATTAATAAAGTCATTTATTTATTTTAGTCAAAGTGTGTGAGCAACGGAAAAATGAATCACCTGAGTATCACTTAAACGCAAGAAGTAAATGTTTGACTAAATCTTACTAGGTAGTGTGTGAACTATCCATTGAGGACTTTGACAAATTAGACATTGACTTTTGTAAGGAGCTCTCATCACCACACACCCAAAAAAAAAAAAAAAACACGAGGAAGTTTTTGCTCATGAATAAAAAGTAACACATAAACATTTTTAGATGTTCCTCTTGGGAGGTCCTGCAATGTTGCCTGCAGAAGCTAAATTGCGAACTAATGATGACAAGATACAGAACAGGATACGCAACAAGCATAAAGTACAACAGAAAGTCAATAAAGAGGCAATTTGGTGTGTTTGTCTGTGTGACACATTGCCAAGGTCACACGCAGAACTGCTGCATCATCATAACTCAACATTAATCACAGTACTGTGCTCTTGCAAATCGTGCGCGCACACACACACGCACACACTAACCTTGTTACCCTGCGTTGTTTATGAGCCCAACCTCGTGCTTGTGTTCTGCAATGTCCAACCTCAGTACCTTGAACAATGTTTCTCTCTGCTTTGTTTTCTCGGTCATTCATTATTTTCTCTCCTCCCATCATTCCTCAATGCTCTCCTACAAACCACTCATCCGTTCGCATCCATTTTTGACTCTCGCGTCCAACTATTGCACCTACTTTCGTCTTTCTAACCGTTCCACCTTTGCTCTGCTCCCCTTGAAGTATCACTCTCCTGTTCGCAGGCCACGATTATGAATCAATCCTTCTGTTTGGGACATCTCCATTCAATTCTCCGCTTCCCACATTTTCCTTTCTACTCCCCACCTCTCATTAGTCTGTCCATCATCTTCTGCGCAGTGGCTGCTGCACAGCCGGTAATCAAACTCTGCAGCGGGTGTGTGTGCTCTTGGTGATCGCCGCTCTCCTCATGGTTTGGTTCCCTTTATTGTTTTCTTAGCCTCAGTTCTCCCCTTCATTGTTCTGTCCTCTCCTTTTTCCAATAGATATGTATAGGAGTTTCTCCCAGGTTTCTTATAGTTTCTCTCTCTTTATCTCACACAGACACACACACACACACACAGTTGTCATCATGCCTTCAGAGAGTTATCAGATTGAACTCTCGCACCGTCCAGTCTGGAGAGTGTTTCCTTCCTATTGTGGCTACACCACAAACGCACAGACACACACATACACTTACAGACACACACAGACACACATACTGTATGTATAAAGGGAGTGTATTACCATGCCTGTATGAGGAGTGGCCGTGGCTTGTCCGTTTCCTTGGGGCGCCCGCCTCTGAAGTTGCCGGGCTTGCGGTGGGGTGAAGTCACAAGGTTACTGGTCAGGACGTTATTGCCGAGTTGTTTGTACTCCTCATGTGCTCCTCTGACACTCTGACCGCCACTTTGTGAGAGCTAATCCTTCTAAAAACAGTAAGAGAGCGAGATGGAAAGAGGGAGAGAGAGAGAGAGATAAATTAATCGAAGCAATTTTTCACCTTTATAATTAACTAAACAAACAATAAGATGCATTACAAGATAGATAACTATGCTGATTGAAGTATCATGTGTGTTTGATCAGCATTTACCCTGACCCCACTCTAACCCACTTCCACACATTCCAAAACATCCCCTGCACAAGTCACTGTGCCCCTTCAACACACACACACACACACACACACACGTCCACATATAAAGCCTTCTTAGTAACAGTTCAGTCCCTGTTTGAGAGACACGCACGCACACACACACACACACACACATTACATGTTCAGGGGGCTGTCAATATACTCTACAATCCTTCCTGTCCTGTTACTATTAAAGGAGGGGGACATGAGCCATGACAATTTGGATTAGGCTCTAAAAATACCGATATTTCTCTGTTCACTGGCTTTGTCACAGAAACATTGGTGGAATTATGAGGAACGAAAAACAACTTTGACATTTTAAGATATTACTGAATGCATCACGGGGTGAGCAATCCAGGAAAAAAAGGGCCAAAGCACACAACTCACAACAACACAAGCAGCCTTAAAGTTATGATATGTCACAGAGTGCGCCTGCGTGTGACATTAATGGCTCACATCTTTTCTACTCTTGTCTGGGCTTTTCATTCTTTCAGCCAACAAACAAAAGCACGAAAGAGACAGAACGGACTCTGATGAAAAGCAGGCAATGGAGAAAAAACAATAATTAGTAATCATTACTGCGGAAAGGTCAAATCAGACCTTTTTATTACATTAGCCCTGTTACTCATCAGGACGGCCTCTCCACTTCAGGACCAAAGACACTAATTAATTCAGAGACAGTTCATTGTTTCATGGTAACCTTATTATGATTCTCCTGGCCTCTTATAATGAGATCATTTATTCAACAACACAGTAAACGGCTGTGCACACACACGCCGACACACACAGCTCTTTACTTGTCCCTTTAGTTCTGTTAAAAGCTCCGCACTGTCAACTAAACACCTTTCGTTGCTATGAAAACACACATACTTTCATCAGTACAGACCACGCTGAGGTGAACAGATATACAATCATTCTATTCACAACATGGAATGTCAACAGTATCACCATTGACAGTACACAGACACATCTGGCCACACTCAAACCAGAGCAATGACATTTATAGAGTTTACCACACGGCCGTGTGTGTGTGTCCGTGGCCGAGTGGATGTTTGATTTGATTTCCCAATATTAGTATGCCGGATTCGAACCATGCAGGTTGCAGTAGGTGTGGGAAAATGTGAGAGCTTCATTATTGGATTTCATTGTGATCTGAAGGACCGATCAGTCCTTGCAAATTAGATAGAAGACAATATATAGACACTGGAAACCATGGAGCAGAAAGCAGGCAAAAGTACACATCCATCTATTAAAATCCATTACAGATGGCAGACCATCTGTATCAGCTCCCTCCCTCAATTGATTTAGTTATCAGAAGGGGACCTTGCATGTCAAACTGTGGCATAACATTTAATTGTCTCCTACGTGCAGAGTACGTCTCATCACCCCGAGAGCAATTGCATCAAGGGTTCCACCTGAATACTGCAAGCAGCAGATAAGATAAACACCCGTGTGGCAGCTGGAGGATTAAACAGCGGTGATGCTACAGCCTCGCGGTAAAAGCTCAGCAGGACCCGGGGAGAACAAACAGGGGTACAGGGGAGAGGAAAGAGACATGCAGTGAGTGGAATGGAGGGAATTGGAAATGAGTAAGAGGGTCTAAAGAGGTGAAGACCAAACATATAAGAGGGAGAGAGAATACAAAGTAGTGCGAGGACAGAGAGGGGTTTAAAAGCATTTAAACAGACAGACAGTGAGCCGGGCCCCTGGGGAAAACAAACCCAACCAGAGGCTGCTCCTCATTTTCTCTGTGGCTCTCACTGACTGAGCCCCTGACTGCTGGCCTGAAACACTGACAATTACCTACTTCACACAGCAGGCAGTCAGAAAGCTTCTGTGTTTGGTGCCTCAGAGCCAATACTCTGGCTGGAGGGGGGATAAATCCTCTTCCAACATGGTTTGGCCACTTAGAAGTGTAGACACACGCGCAGACACGGGCCGATAGGGAAAGACACAAGCACACATAGCCAAGGAGCATAACAGCAATTTGTTTCTCATTACGGGAGCAATTTGATGACAAATAACACCCACTGTCTCCAGTCGTCTGCTTTGTGCCTGACACGGCGCTATCCTTTTAGATTTTCTTTCATTAAAATCGAGCGTATCAGACTGAAAACAATGTAATGAATCAAATATTGAAATACAAGCACACATTGCTGCAGTGTTTTTCCTAACAGGAATCCAATCGTAAATGAAGGCCTTGATCTTCAGAATAAAACACAGCCTACACATGTGCACCTCCTTGGTCTCCCCATGGGATTATGGGTAACTAAGGCAACCATGTTGCCACATGCATGACTGTCTTCTGCCTGTATCTGCATGTTTATTGAAAATCCCCTGATGGCTCACACTGACCAGTTATCATATCACACTCAATCTCTCTCAGTGTGCACTATTCCTCTTTTTGTCACCTTCCCCAATCGATTTCCCTTCTTCCCTTCTGGAGCGTCGTTCGATATGCGATTGCGTGCTTTTCTCTAAAGGAAGAGTAAAAACGGAAAGCGGAGAGGCATTATCAGTAGAGATGATCCTTACACGTGAACATGTACACAGAAACTATCTTGCAAAAGTGAAAACACGCATGAACTGCATCCTCCCTGCACAAACAGGAGGTGAGTGCGCTTTCGTTTGCCCACAAGAGTCAAGCGGTAGATAAGAAATGGACACTGACTGAAAGGTGGAGGAAAAATGTCAGGAGAGAGGATTTGCTCCTCCACTCTGGGCAGCAATTTACACCTTTCTGTTCTGATAACCATCAAGTAAGAAGAGCAGTGGAAGAGCCAGGGTGACAAACGCCACAGAACATGTGCTAATTAGTGCTGGAGGAGAGGACATTGGTGATGTGTTGCCTCTTAGATTCTGATTATCTGCTCGATATTGTAATCGGACGTGTCATTTCCTGAGACACACAGAAAAGTACAATGCGATCATTTTACAGTCATTTTCAGATGAGTCTGCTCTCTTAGAAAGGTGAGTGGTACAACTTTTAGTATTTGTATTGTGGCTAGAAGTGAACCATTTCACCCACCAGCCAGGGTGACGATGGCTGCAAAAGGAATGAAACATTATTGCCAAAAGCGAAAATCAGTTAAAGTCAAAAGTTCAGAAATGAACTCTGAAACACTGAAACACCAAAATGTCACTGAAATGTGCCGTAATATATATTTCTGATCTGTCTACTGCCCTGTTTAATTAAGGCAATCAGAAAATATCTTCCTCTATGTATATACATAAATAAAGTGAACCCTTGGGGCCTGTCGCTGCGGGTCGCTTCCTGTCTCTAGAGTGAAATCGTGAAGAATATCTCCAAAACAGAAGGCACAGAGCACTGATTAACTTCGTGCAAACCTAAATAAATCTATTTTACCTCTCCCTTGCCAGTCGTTGCTTCCCCTTCATTGCTTTTGCTGCAGTCTGTTAAAGTTTTCCAGACTGCCTGGATTTGGCGCTGGAACCCACGTACATAATTTACCGACAGTGATATTCGCTGGTTATTAGCTGCATTCGGCGCTTTATAGGTTTGCACCTGGTCATTACTGTTTGACACTTGGCTATCTGTCTGTTTGCATTTCATAAATTGATTTGATGATGGCTGGATAATGAACACGGTGGCTTGTCGTCTCACAGCTCCAAATTTGTGAACGGGGTGTGATTGATTATCTGTCTTGGATTTGCACCGAGACCCTGGACAGGATAATCCAGTATAGAGAGTGGATGGACAGACATACATTACAGTGTGGGTACTCCATGTTGTTTATGTTGTTTTGAACATCAGTGTTTTAATTACTCATGCATGGTGAAAAGTCATTTAAAAGCTATGGATGAACCGTTACATTAATTGCTACATTTGTCCATTATTAAATTGGTCGCTGCAGCTCTCGTTGCAAACTCGTGTTGGTCGGGTAAGCTTTGTTTCAATTTCTGCAAAATAAATACAAATGCATACAGCATATTTGGTCCACTCATGCTTTTAAACATAAGGTGCAACACGCAGACAATGAAAGACTTTCTGGTGACCGATGACCGGGAAAGTTATTCCAGAGACTGGTTTTTCTCTCACCTAATGCCATTCCAGCATAGGATATTTTTTGTGCGGTGTGTGCTTTACACACCAAAGCTATTTCTGACACATCGTGCTTAACCATTCAATACACACCTGAAAGCTAGTTTCTGTCTAACTAGCCTGTACGTATATTAATAGCGTCTTGTGTGGCTCCTGTGCTATTGGTGTCATGATGCTTGCATCTGGGAAAACATCTGCAAAAGTGCACTGTAATGAGTCGGGCAAACATGCCAGTGTGCACACACGCACACACACGCCACTGCACACAAATAATGTGACCGTTAGCACCAGGTGGTATACAATAAACAGAGCGGATGCACACATGGCTCTCTATGTTCTTGTGTAAACAGGTGCTGCACAATTTAGATGCCAATCCTTGAGATTGTAAGAGAGAAATGCAGACAATGGAAGGTGGAGCGAATAAGAAAAGGAGTGTGAGAAAAACAGAGAGAGGGAGACACGTGGACAAAGAGAGAGACGAGCTTTAAAATGTATATGGCAGGCAATAAATCAGCGATCTCTATCGTCACATACATACCGTCATGCAATCAAATCAGCTAGAACAGGAGTGTACTTAAACAAAGTCACAGACCAAGATTAAACCAGTGAGAATCCTTTTATGTTGAATACATCTTAATGCATGCATTTACTTAATGGGAGGACTCGTCTCATATTGAGATTCCGCAACATATCATGTATGCTGGGAGAACAACAGAATCCCATTAACGCCGCGCATGTATACGACCTAATCACATTTTTCCCCTTTTAATCAAACAGACACTCTAGAGTAGAGAGCGCCAGCAAACGTATTGAAAGACAGAGGAGGGATGACTGCAGAAATGCGGACATGAAGGCGGAGTAGAGAGCAAAGAGATGCTCTGACAGGTTGGAAAAGGAGTGCAGTTTCCACCCAATTACACAAAACCAGGCAAAAACAGGACAGAGAGGAGATTCATCCATGTCTAAATGACAACAAATACAAATATTCCATTTGTTGTATGTTCTTGTCTCCTTGACAAATGTACCTTTTGACTCCTCTCGTTCCCCCTGTCTATTTCAGTCTCCTCCCTTCTCTTCCCTTCTCTTTGACCCTGTGTTTGCTGCCAACTGAACAGGCTTAATGCCTCTGACCATACTATAATAGATAGACGGGGCTGATTAAAACATTAGCAGGAATAATTACGGTGTAATCTTGCCAGGATAAAGCCAGCCCGAGCTCCCTCCTCCCTGTCTTTTATCACTCTTGGGCAAACTGTCGAACGTAGACACGAGCAATGTCTGTGAAATAGACCTGAGAAAAATAACCTTGCAGGTTATCTCCCACCGCACCAAAGCTGCTAATCACAAAATAACACAAACAATTAACCTTCCTCTTTTCCTGCTGGCATGAAACCAAATTCAGTGGTTATGAGCCTTAACTTAAGATTGTCTGCCAGGTTCGGCGCAAACTTTCCTGCAACTTTCCCTTTAGAAAGATGTAAAAACTATTACTATGTCTTAATTAATTAATTAATTAATCAGAAAGAATACACATACTAGTAAACGGAAAAACACACACAAACAACTAAACAAAACATCGCCTCCCATCCGAGAAGTAAACATACGGGAACATATCCTTCACAGATAAGATAAGATAATATCAATTAAAATCAATATCCCGATAATTCCCATTCATCCTATCCTGTTCAGCCACTCCTGATTTTAAACATAAACGAGTTTAGTCTGAGCCCATCTAAACCCAGACACATACACTCTTGAAACTGGAAGCATCACAGCACAAAACTGAAACCTGTGCATGCAAACAGCTGTAACGCAACAATTCTGTTCACATCATGCAGGTCCCCCGCTCTCTCTGTAACGTTATTACATGCTAGGCAGTCAAACTGCCGTAAGTGCTTTACATCCTCTGCAGTATCAGCTCCCAATTCACACATTACTGCTTAACTGCTAAATGCCTTCAGATTACCACTAAAAGCTGCGTGAATCAAAGTGCCGAAGAAGAGAAATCTGCAGATTTAACATTCAGGTGAGTGTCTGCACTCATGCACCCTAATGTGTGTGTGAGTCAGAGTGCAAGTATAGCTGCAAGCGCGCACATGGAAGCAGACGTGTGTGTGCAATTAGAGTATGTGATTGTGTATCTGTGCCAAATTGAAGAATAGCCAAAAAAACATTGAGTGACCCTATTCGGTATCTTTTCATTTAGGAACAGGAAAAGCAATCGATCCATTTTGGACTTCAGATGGGCGGCATGGCTTATGTGGTAGGGTGGTCGCCTAGTGATCGAAGGGTTGCTGGTTCGATCCCCACCTGTCTATCTTGAAGCTCCCTGAGCAAGACCCTAACCCTGAATTGTTCCCGACAAGCAAATGGCATGGTTACCTGGTTGTCGGGGTGTGAAAGTACACTGTACTGTGTTTTGGATAAAAGCGCTATGTAAATGCAGTCCATTTACCATTTGCTGTTAATTCATCGGAAAAAAAATGGCCCGTACTCGGGAGGTCGCTCTGCAAAAATATTAAACAAAAATGTCACAACACATTAAACAATCTACACTATGTATGTGCATTACAATAAATATAATATGCAAAATATAATCAGTCATGTGCAATTGATTACAAGTCAAATTAAATTCAATCTTACCAGATTAATTGCACAGGGAGGAACATAAGTACTGACGAAATTGGGAGAGAGAAACAGAGAGAGAGAGGGAGAGAGAGAGAGAGAGAGAGAGAGAGAGAAAGAGCGAGAGAGCGAGCCTGTGTTCTTTTTATGTATGAGGACATGATCAGGTAGTAGTTCCATATAGATATTGTCTGCATTATGTCTCATTAATGCAAGACTATGCAGCAGGCTTTGCACGTGCTGAAAGGATTTTAGAACAAAGGATGCTGGTGAAATGAGGTGGGTGTGTATGCATACGTTGGGGGGGGATGTGTTGTCTTTTCTCATTTCCGTTACTGCTCCTGCTTACTTATTTCTTGTACTAACTTTCTTGTAGCTATTTTTGCTCCCTTCCTCCTAATTTAGTTTGTTTACGTGCAATGTGTCCCTTTGGAACAAGTGCATGATGTTTGTTTGTTTTCTATTTTCTGTCAGTCCATTAAAGGAGCAACAATGTTTTGATAGGGAAAAAAAATCAGAGGTTGAGGTTGCCAACTTGGACAAGGGCCACGAGCAAGGCAGCAAAACTTGCCAAAACCATCCAATAGAGACGGCTTTACCGAGCTCCAGATTAACGTTTTTCACTTCCTTACTGAAAATTTAAGCACCACTTAAATCAACACAAAACGCAACACATTCATATTTTTTCCATAATTGTATTACGGATGAATGCTTTGGTAATAAAGACCGCTTACAGAAATGACAATTGCTGTCACAAAACAAATTAGTGCTCAAAATAACAAAACAACAACAATAAGGTAAATAAAACTAAATTTTTAAGTTAAGCGCTTTTTGTAAACATAAGACACCAAATGATGAAGGTATGAACGTAAACATAAGGTTTGTGGTCGGTGACGTTACTGTCATTACAGCACAAGAACCACGACAAAACAAGTCAATCAACAAGGAAGTGTTCTATGCCTCTCCTGCCCCTCCCTTTAGTTTAGATCGCATGTTGCACGGGAGAGTCTGCAGCTTTTCTTTTAAAAAACAGATCGATAGTTTGTTACGTTAGGGCTGACTGAGAGCACCTTGCTGACTGACACAGATAGATGACATCCCTGGCAGCGCAGCACATGGTACACAATCCCCCTTTGCATTGTAGACTGCGTAAATTTTGTGGTATCTCTCTCACTCTCACACGCTCACTCCCTCCTGGTTTTAGACATGATAGAATAAAACCCCACCCCATCCCCAAAAACAGGGCATATCTGCAAGTCGCAGTGGTGCGCCTAGTTTTAAAATATAGTCACACTGCCGTGCAAAATGCGCCTAAATGGTCGCATGCTTGAGCCCTGCTATAAAAAAACCCAAAACAAACACTGATGCGGACGTGCCAAACTACCACTTGAGCCTGTAAGTTTATATTTAGTTTACATTATGAAGGGTCAGTTTACAGATGTTGATATTTAAGGCTAACTGTCCTGCTGTTAGTACCCCCTACAACCGTTGGATGTCAGTCGTGAGGGGAAAAAAAAAAAAAAAAGGAAAAATAAGGATTATAATGTGAAAATATAGGCCAAGTTCGAGGTCGGATTAATTTGTTTTTCTGAGTAATCCCTGTGGAACAGGTGGGCTTTCAGGTTGTATCACAAGATATAACTCATAATTATTCACTGCGTTACTCGCCCTGCATTTCTGACTTAAGTACTATGTGGTTCTGTCTTCAGTGGTACTCGGTGCAGGCCAGGAGAGGTCACAGCAGAGTATTGATGAGATGGCGGAAAGCAGAGAAAATGCTGATGTTGCTGTTGTGAGGGAAATAGATAACACTGACAGGGGAGTGTAACTCCCTCTGGTCGATTATTAAAATGGATCAGGCTGGTTGTGTGTGTGTGTGTGTGTGTGTGTGTGTGTGTATTTCCTGCTGATGGCAGCTCAGACCAGCAAGACTAAAGGTCACAGCCTAAAAAGATAGATGCAGGTGTTTGCGGTGGTGTGTGTTGCTCATGTATGAATGCAAGTAAATGGAAGCATCTCTCTCTCTCTGGGACAGAAAATATAGTACACACTCAATCAAAATATTTCCGCGAGGCATGCTGGTCTTTGGACCTAAATGGATCATGTTGACTGTGTTCAGACTGCAACAAAGGGAAGATAGAAACCAAAAACCAGTTGAGTCAGACAAAAAAAATATGTGGGAGTGTAAAGTCCTTTAAAATTAACAAAATATGAGAGATCCCCTGTATTCAGAAGAGACCTGTAATCAGTTATCCCTTCCATGAGCTACCTTATAATTAACCGATAAGAGCTACTTAACACCTAACGTGGTGTGTGCATAAAATTCTGACCTCACACAAAGGAAAACACGCGCATCCGTGCTACCACACACATACACACATGCATGCACGCATGCACAGTTTGATACTGTCCTGCGTCAGTACGGGAAATAAATAGACGATTACTATGCCAGCTCTGCAGCATGCTGCAACTATGTGTGTGTGCGTATGCATGTATGTGTGTGAGTGAGTGAGCGAGTGAGAGAGTGTGGATCCGAGTGTGTGTGAGCACCAGCAGACTCCTGCTGTGCTGATTTCAGCAGGAACAGATGGCCCTGCCAGGGCTCTGCTCAGGCCCTGTAGTCTGTGAGAAGACTCATGAATGTGTGTGTGTGTGTGTGTGTATGTGTGTGTGTGTGTGTGTGTGTGTGCAAGCACACCCACTGATTTCCTCATCCCTTCCTCTTCCTCCACAAATAATTGATTGGGTATGATCTAGAAGTCATCCTGGTAACTATTGTTTTTAAAGACCCACCTCCACATTGAGAGTCTGACGCTGATTGTTGCCGTGTAAGTGATATCCAGCGCTCTTTGGCCTACTTGTCCGTTCCATTAACACTTAGCAGCTTAATCCTGCATGAAAGGCTCTTCAATGCTAAGCTCATGTTTGCCAACAGACAAAGCTGTTGCGCCCTCAGATCTTTGCACTTATGTGTGTGTGCTGAGAGAGTGGGTGCATGTGTAACTTTTAGATTTAAATACCCATCAGCTGTCAGAGGGCAATTAAAAGTTTGCTGCGGGACGGAGCTGCATTCTGCTGAAGCTGTCCGAGTATCCGATGTTTCAGCAAGAGCCTAAATAACGCTACTTCAAAAATGCAGTGGCATTTGATACGTGTTGTACGTACACATTCTATACATTAATTAAATGTATGCGGTGGTGAGCAGGATTGGATCAAAGTGCTTCAAGATGTGGATGGAAAGTATACGCACAGATACAAGAGGGTACATTTATGTACAAGCAGGGACCTACAAGTGCAATAAGGGGTATAGCAGATCGGATCAAATATGGGATCAAACAATCAAATATTAACTAATCAATTCATTTTGGAGCAAGGTCTGATGAAAATATGGAAACAGAGTAAATTAAATAGCGCGGCAAAGCTCAAACCGCACAGACAATAATAAATCCGCAGCTTTCCAATAAATAAATGTTTTGACATGGAAGAATGGAGGTAAAGAGGAGAAAATAGAGAGCGGTGAATAATTATGACAGAGAGAAAGATAAAGAAACATGATGCAGGGAGATGAGTCTCTGAAGACTGATAGTTGAGCTGTTTGATTTACCCCCAGCCACACACTAAAGATTGGAAAGGAGACTATTTTGATTTGCTGCAGATATTTTATTGGACAGCAGTCTTTCCTTGGGTGGTTGTGAGCAAAATTAAATCTCATTACAACTGCAGCAAATTCAGAGATTGTTTTTCCACTATTGATCAGTTGATCAAAAAGTACAAGCAGCCCGGTTCACAATTATAACGTCCTCCGATGAAGAGGAAGAGGCAAAAAAACAAGAAAACATAATAGCAGCAGAAGAAGAAAAAACTATAGAGAATATATAGAATATATAGAATCGAAAAAAAGGAATAGACGAAGAAGAAACCAAAACTGTATGTAATACGTTGAAGGGATTGAGATTGGATGTTTATGTTTATACAATGTTAGCAGCGTCCAGTTGTTGAAATGTAGTGAATACTATGAGGTGTGATCATAATTCCCTTAGCAAGCTTTTTACAGATTAACTTGCTGGCAGGCAGGTAGAAATACTCGTGTAGTTGTGTTTTTTAATCTGTTTTAAGTCGTAAATTTTGTCCGCTATCAAATGCAGGGGCAGATGAGCAGATTAGCATAATGCTGTAGGAAAGCAAATCAAAAAATGAAAGAGGACAGGAATACGGCATAAAGTATACAAATGTAAAAATTTGAATTTGAGCATTTATAAACATGTAGATGAGTCCGGCCATTCTCTTCCCGTTTGTCAGGCTGCCTCATCAGTCTGCTTATCCGCTCTTTCTCTCGGCGGAGAAAATTTTAGGGAAGCCCCCCCACCCGGTTATAATCATCTATTTTGGCGACACGACTAAAACAAACTGTTGTGTATTCTTTCGAATGTGTGCATCTCCCATATTAGCCAGCGACCATTTTCTGGCCCAGCCCCCGACTCCTTCATTTTCACTGCACATGCTGATCACTGACTCCTTTCATTCCATGTCAATTTGGACTGTGTGCGCACTATGGCCTTTGAATTCACACTTCCTTCCTCTCTGCTTCTAGTACACGCCGGGGAAAAGATTGAGAGGCCAAAAGCGAGAGAGGAGAGGGATGAACCGGAGGCGAAAGAGGGGAGATCTGAACAAGAGGAGGAAGATGGAGGAGGTTCATTGGTCAGGACAGGAGGAATAAGAGTGACATGCTAATATATGGGCGGCGGAGGGGGTGGGAGAGATAAGGATGAGACATAAATCGGGCAGGAAAAGGGAGCGAGAGATGGCGAAAAGGATAGGAGGTGACGGCTTTAGAGAGGGTTGACAGGTAGAATGAGGGGAAAAAAGGGGGGGAAAGGTGAAAGATATCGAGTCGAGAAAGAAGGATGGGGAAAGGGTGAAAAAAGAGAAGATTGGGTGCGAACGTTAAGGAAAAAGGGGAAGTAGTCTCAGAGGCCATGATCACAACCTTTCCATCATTAACTCGAAATTAAACTGTGCTGACCTACAAGAACGGAATTGATTTAATAAACAGTAATTATTCATTCATAAATCTAATAAAACTGTGGTCTATTTGATGCAGTAAATTGCCATTGCAGGATAAACACAGTTATAATAACTCCAGTCAGTCACTGCTCTCAACCCAATCAAGGTCAAGATAAAAATACACAAAACACACAAATGAATAAAATGAAAAACAAAACAAAGGCCACGTTCAAAAGACCTGAAATATCATTTAAGAAAGAGCAACCTACCAGTGTCAGAGGATGTATTTACGTCCACACACACATGCAATTGGCAGAACGCCCTATGGTCCCACACACACACACACGCACACACACAGATATGTACGCATGAATGTGCACAGATGTCCTGAAAGCAAGGTCATATCATTGACACCCTTGTGTAGCTGAGCACAGACGGGGTCACAGTGTTCGTCAGCACTAAGATCTCTGTTTCCCACTCATATGTCTTATGTCTTCTGAAACAAGGCCAACATGTCCATTTATCTTCCTTTTTCGAGAGTCTGTCAATACTCGCAAGCAAGCAAAGAGACAGAAAGTCACACCGTAACTTTTGCAATTCATTATTCCCTTTGCACAACACGTGACAACAACCAAAACACCAAGTGACTGACAAACTGCATCTCCTGTGCTTTTAGAGTCTTTGTGTGTGTCTTTGCATGGAAAGCGTTACATGGCGTGAGACAAAGGAGAGAAATGAGACAGAAAGTGATTCAGCCTCAACTTTTCCCTTGGGATCGGTCACCATGGCTACGCAAGCATTTTCAGCTGAACGTGGGACAAACACAAAGAAGAGCGAGAGAGAGACATACAGATAAAAAAAAAACATGGCAGCACTGAGATACTGTAGAACGTCGGTGTGTTCACGTTCGAGACCATCCATATCATAAACACATTGGCACATCATGACAGGCAATTAACCACTAGAAACTTGATCTCTAACGGTTGATCTCTAACGGAAAACACAGCAGAAAAAGAGCAGTGACCCGACACACACACACACGCCATTAAGTCCAATGGAAAATGGGAGCCAATGAGAACAAACAGCATCAAGAGACTATAAAGTCTCATCTTACAACCAGACAATCAGACTCCATGTATATTTCAGAGGCTACGGAAAACTGCCACAATAGGCTGTCATGATCCAAGATTAGTAGAGGGCACCTTTAATGAGAAAAAACACACAAACAAGATCATGTTTGCATGCTGGGTAGGGCAGCCGTCACCCGGGGGTAACAAGCGGAAGAGAAATTGAGCTTGTACTGAGAATTTAATTATGTTTCTGAAACTGGTCTCCTCCTGTTCCAGATGAGAATTTAAATTAATCAAATGAAAACAATGAATTTTTAGGGTGCCTTTTAATAGAAATGTTATCTTAGCTGTATGTGACGCAGGTTTTGAGCAGACACGAGCATTAATAACAGTAATTGAACGACGTGTTGATTTGTTGTCATTATTGCAGTAAGTCGTATTTGCACTCAGCTCATCAAAAGGCTGAGAGATGAGCCGTAGAAATTTTATTCCCTCTCCTCATCGGCACTCCTTTACACGTAGATGCTGCTGTATGAGCGAGAGCAGCAGACGCTCCGCTCATTCGGTGCCACACGTGTGTGTGCTAGCAGCAGCAGATGGACGGTGATATGCGGTCAGAGATGGCACATGCTAGTAGGTAAACTGAGGATTTGGTTCAGCAGGTCTGTCATGTGACCGTGCTTCTGCTTTATCAAACGAGAAAACATTTACCAGTTTAGATTGTGCCAAATACGTTGCGATAACACGGGAAGCATCCCGTTAAGCGTTCCGTGCAGTGCCGACATCATAGAGCGTACACGCACGCAAAACTACTCGTTGTTTACGACAACTTCAAGGTTTTCGATGTCAAGGTGAATGCAAAAACAAAACACCTGTCTACGTGTGAGTAGGTGAACGGAATTTCAGGATCGTCCAGGAGAAATAATTACTTCACAGCCTTGTGCCGAAAAGTAATCCCGCCCGAAAACGGCTTCTGAAGAAATTTGTTTGTATCAGCAGTTTGTTAAAGATTTATGTCAGTGTACACCGAAAGTGGGCAGAAATTGTGCCCAACACATGAGACGACTCTCAATTTCTCCTTTAGATACGTTTGTCAATATTTGCATAAAATATGGCCACCGTTACTCATGATGAATTATTTATGAAGACAGGGAAAAAGACTTTTAAAGCTGGTTCTGCTCGACAATGTTGCCATGGACTGAAAGTGTGTGAGCGTGTGTTTGTTGAAGGGGAGGTGAGGAGGCGAATGTGTCAGCGAGAGAGCATGATGCACTCTGCCGCGCTCACCGGCAAAGTCATTGCTTTCTCAAGGACACTGCGGCTAAGGGGCAAGAAAAAGTGCAGAGGAACAATACAAAGGAAGAAAAGACACAAACTAATAAAAGATGTGTGGGTGGTAGGAGGCCGGGAAAGTTACAGGAACAGATAGTGGAGAAAAGAAATGATGAGCGTCAGTGAAGGCAAGCGTGAGAAAGAAGACGGAGCTGAAAAGAAGTGATTTTCCTGTTATTTCCTCTCACTTTTTAGTCATGGGTATTTTTGTTTAAAGATGGAAAAATCTGAGCGTACAGTACACAAAGTCATGAAAAATGATCTCAGACAATGACTCATACATTTAAATGTATGAATGAAGAGACTAAATGAATCTCAAGAAAAGAATACAAAATGGTAAGGAATATCAAAAAAAGAAGAAAAAAAAAACTTTTTTCTGACTTGGTCCTGACATTCTGCATGTAAAATTTTATGACAAGTGACCCAAAATTGTAGGTTAAAAGAATTGTTGTGTTGTGTTGTAATTGCACTTACGATTCAATAGTTCAAGAGCAAAATGTAAAATTGGTTATTACAGTACCAAATAACTTTTTACGATATCCTGTGGACAGAGGACAGGATGGCGAACGTGACCGAAAGCACAACCTCCTTGTTTAAGGTAATTAACACACACAAGCTAAACACGAGACGGCTGAGCAGCCGCATACTGTAGGCTGTACACTAATGTCCTGTACACGCTACAACACTGCTTGTTGTGGCTGGTTCAGTCTCACCGGTGATTCTCTAAAACCACCACAGCAATTGGTTATCCACACAGAAACACACACACACTCCCACTGAGATGATAGTGAGGAAGGCCACGGTGTGGGTTCCTTAAAAGCCACTTTTACTCCCGCAATAATAATAATCATAATAATAATAATGATAGCTTTTAATAAAGCAACCACTATAACAGTCACAGTCCCTTACTAACACTGATCAAAATGTGCATCTTCAGGTCATCTTCATATGAGATTTTTTTGTTTTGGATTTATTTTACGATAACTGGCCAGGTCAACAGTTATTATTTCAAACTAGGGATGTGAAAATCTGGAAATAACAATACACGAGAGCAAGCAGAAATTTCTATCGTTGGGAGAGTGACAGTAGCAATGAGGACAACACCAACACGAGCTTTATAAAGATGATCAACATTTCCTATTAAACATAACATGCAGAAGCCTGACAGTTGTTATCAATAATAATAATAACTTCATGAATAATGGCAACAACAACAGAAACAATAAGGGCTAAGTAAGAAAACCTCTCCTCTCTCTCCTCTCAGCTACAAAGCTTTCTGTTGGCTCAGCTCTGCTAATTCACTTTAATGTTTCCATTTTGTTCTCATGCATTAATATTGTGTGACAGAGAGTCCATTTTACTGGATTGATTGATTCTTTCAAAATATTACCTGGTTGTAGGGATGAGCGATATCTCAAATATAGTCATTGTATCGCAGCTTGTTCTATGTCGGATGTAGTGAGATTACATCTCGAACATATAGCATAAATTGTTATTAAGCTGCTCTGAGTGTGAGTGTGGAGTGGCAGCCACGCCCATATTGAGGAGAGGGACTCAGTGTGACCATAAATGACACAAAAACGCAGTAGAGGCCACGTTTATGTGATTTACCTGGTGCATGAGCGTAAGTTTCATTATAGCACAGTGTGAGACCTGCAGTGAGATTGCATTTTGATGTTATTTATGGTCGTGCTGAGTTTTTCTCCTCTCCTCTACGAACCTGGTAAAAAAACAAAAAAATACCAATGACCTAGTTTGCATGTAAATGACCTGAAGGTTTTTACATCTGCTGTTTCACTTCAACTGTGTTGTTCAATCAGCTGGACAGGAAGTGGGCGAAAACACACACAGTTAAGATTAGTACAGCAGGTGAGATTGTATATGGATAGGAAGGCGTAGAAACAGTGTTGGTGTAGTTTTTAACACAATGACTTGTGGTGGATGGACTATTTAATGACAAAATAACTGGACAGGTAGAAGGATGAATCGATGCAATGACAGGCGAGATGATAAAGAGGAGTGGGGTGGATGGATGGATGAATATAAGACACTAGAGGGTAATGGATTGACACAGAGATGATGGATGACATGACTAATTGGACAGAGGGTGGCGCAAATGCATAGAATAATAGATATTTGAACAAGGTGTGAACGAAAGGATGAAAGAAAACATGGGGAAAAGACGAGGAGAACCAAGCTTTCACCTTTCACCCTTGTGTAAACTTAAGATAATGTGATGTTTACAGTTAGAGAAAAGGCTGTGGTGGAGTTTTGTGGCTTTGTGGGATAAAAAACAGCTCCATGGACTTAAAACAACACATATCTGCAATCTGTCACTCCCACATATATCATATAGTATTAATATATTAAGATGAATTAATAGCATTCACATGTAAATATAGCATATATCTAAAATTATTCTTGGTTTGATTGCTTTATTGGGGACTTCCTCCTTACAAACGTAGGCTGAGAACAGAAAACACCACGCGTGTATGCACACACACACACCCATACATCCATGCACGCATACACACACACGCTCTTGGGCCCAGCAGGGGTGTAAATCAGAATAAGAATTGTTTGTATTGGCCAAGTATGATTCATGCAGGGAACGTGTCTTGGTAAATTAACTTCTCCACTACAGGCTTCTGTTTTTTTTTTCTGGTTGATTTGGATGGTCTGTAAATAATGAGACGGAGCTCACACTGCTCCCGACACTGATGGCAACAGAGGGTGGCACAGAGAACAAGACACAGACAGACACAAACACAGGGATTCACAAACATTCACTCCACGTACCTCCTCCTGTCCTCCGTTTATCTGCTTGTATATCACTCACTCTGTCAGACGGATTCAAGTTGTCAGGGCAGGACGGATTCAGTACCTGAGAACACAGACAAAAGTTCAAATGTCAGTCAGAGGGCACATAAGCACTTTTTGGACACTTACAAATTGGATTGATAGTCCACCAAGCTACTCCAGGTCTACAGCTCAGTTAAACAGAATTGAGCCATTGGAAATACTGGGTCATTTGGTTTCAAATCAAATAAAGGCTTTTTAGTACATGAATATTAAATCAGAAATTACTTACTAACCTGACTAAAATTAGAAGATTTCATCTGATGGGGTTAATTCAATAAGGAAGGGCAGGCTCATTGTCTCCTTCAAAGCACGAGTTGCATTTGAGTTGTTCATCCCTGTTTACTTCTTAATTAAAATTCTGAAAATTATGAATGCATTACTAGACTACAGCCAGTAATACGAGAGACCCTTTTGCACCTTTACTTGAGCTTATAATGGAAAAAATGTAGAACATAAAAGTAATTTTGTCCTTTGCTCTTTCCTTCTCTGCCTCTCACACAGACACACATGTTCACGGTTAGGGCAATGGGCAACATACATAATACAAATCCTCTCTCTCTATCTCTATGTCTATCTCTCAGTGACTGGTACACACATCGTACAACGTGCAGTACAACGGCTATTTTGTTTTTGCTGCTGAAGAAAACAAACACATTTATGAGCGGTAAGCCATCTGCAACAGAGAAATATTTGCTATTCCCTTCCTCTCTACTATGTCACTGAGATACAGCAGGGCACTCAGACGAAGAAAGAGGGCTTACAGAGTTCACCCTAATGCCAGCACCGGCCAGTATGATAAATGTAAAGCAGTGGGCTATTTCCATAAGATATTGTAAAACAGTCAGTATGGCCTTCCAACCAAGGCCAGGACGACTACGGAGAATTGGCAATCAGCCCCAATGGCTTTTTGTGCTGTTGTAAAGAGCAGCTCTCTTTCTACCATTTATCACATCTGCAAGTACATAAGCATGCACATGGACACACACACACACACAAAGATATACACACCTTATTGCCAACCATAGTAAGACAAGAATGTTTCTAGAAGAAACACAGAGAGAAAGGAGAGGATGAAAGACTAAAAGGTCCATTAAGCACATCAGCCCAAAGTGCGTCTTTAATCTCAATGCAATCAGAGAAATAGTTTTGCATCCCACAGCAGTACTGTTTCACTTCTGCACTCAAAGGGCCCTAATTGCTTTATTTTTGTCTTTTGTCTGTTCCTGAAAGTAAGGGTGGAGGACGATGAACACCTGGGCCCTTTTCCAAGAAGCAGGTTTACCAAGTCATGTGGGCAATTACTGAGCAAAATCCACAACAGGTCCAACCGATCTTGGTGGCTTGGTGAAGCTGCTTTCTGGAACAGGAGGGGTCGGAATCCTTGTATTGGAAATGTGCGGGTGACAGGCTTAGAGAGCTATTAGGACAGCTGGTACGGAAGTGAAACGGACCACACTTCTGGGGAGGCACCTTGGGAGGCGGCAAGTGCAATGAAATAGAACCCTCAACCCCAGCTTTAATTTGAATGTAGACTATTATCACTAAGTGACTAATGTCATCAAATTTTCAAATATACATGTTCAAATTCATTTTGCCAGAATGTAAGAGTGGAATGCAGAATAATGGTTCCAAATCCTCAAATAGTAGGCACATTATAAAAGCCCTGTATTACATGAAACCATTTGTTGAAGGTAATTCTTGAGTGCACTACTTTCTGTTAATTGCCTTCTTTTTGCCATCCTCAGTGCCTCCAGCAGGTTTATATCCTATTTCTTATATCATGTGAAATAAAATATTGACGAAGAGCAATTCATCCAATCTAAATGGTCGACCGACTTCAAAGGCCTGCCGAATGATTTTACAACCTTGGGGAGGACATCCCAAAAATATATGGAAATGATCTCCATCAGTTGATGCACATCATTTCGTACGGATTTTTATTGTTGACCTGTGACAATTTGGTTTCATATACTTTTATATTCTTTTTTCCCCCCTGCATTTAAATCAAGATCCACCCGGTAGAGTCATGCTTAATTTATCTCCTGAATATAAAAACATTTTCGGCAGGTTGTTCAAGAATTCTTCAGGCTGGTTTTTATCTGAGGCTTTAAGGTTAAAATAACCTTCCTGTTTTAACTGTTTACACCGGCTTAAATATCTATTATTACCTATTGGTGACAATATAAAACTTCCTAGATTTGCATATATAGTTTTGTCTATAGCAGCTAAACGTGGTTAACTATATCGACGCTACAGTTATTTCATAAAATCATCCGGTCAATCTAGTTTAGTCTTACAGTAAATCTAATCCAGTGTAACACACAAACCTAAGCCCAAAATATACATGTGATAATTGCTGAAACTAGCCACAGAATCAGAGAAAATTTCTGAAACAATCAAGCCTTCAGCTTTAATTCACGTCTTAGATTTAATGGTAAATGGTAAATGGTAAATTTAGAAACCTGGTTGCCCACAGATGGACAATTTGGACTGGGAAAAATCAAGTCAGTGTCTATTATGAGCGAACAGCCGATAGTTCTTTGCTGAACACAGCAGAAACAAAAAACGATTCTGTAATCATTTTTTACCAAACACGAGACATACTGATTTTTACACAACCCAAATATGAGAAAACTTTAATTTTGCAAAGCAGCGTCACAAAACACGGGTGAGAAAAGGACTCAAATAACGGCATATTCCTAAGACCCCCAAGTCACTACGTAGCCTCCTGCATCATGGTCACACTGAATCACAACTGTATCACAGTGTCCTTGGTGCATTGTACAATACTCACTGAATTGTCATTGAAGACAGACAACCATTAAGTGTAGTCCAAATGTCTAAAAAAGCTTTCCGTTTTCAACCTAATTTAACCCAGATGATTCGACCTGTGCCACACCGAGGTCTGTTTTGTTAGGATGACACGCTCCAGCAGCCCAGGCTCATAAACTGTGGCATCATTTGTTCTGTCGAGTAAGAATGACCAAATGTGAGGATGTTTCAAGTGAATGCAAAGCTTTTACTGTAAAAAGCAGATAGAGGAAGTAGTGCAGTTTGTATTTATTGTGCATGAGCTAAACTAAAGACCCTCCAGCTCCTTGCATTGATCAGCAAACTGAAGTCATTAAATAATCGTGCTTGGGGTAATTCTTTAAAAGGAAATCAATAACAATAACAACAAACCCCGTACAAGGTTACTCGGAAAAGAAGTAATTAGATGGATATTAAATGATCTGTTTTGTCCAGTGTTTATGCCTGGAGTTTTGAAATGTCTGAAGAACTGTTAAATTCTAACAGGCTTAACTGAAAGGGGGCCATACTGCAATAAACAAGATGCTGCCATTTGGGATGTTGCGTAATCATACATCCTTCACTGTATGAGATGTTTGGCTGAGATACCTTGACAAACCAGAACAAAACAAAAAAAAAAAAGGCGCTTTAACGTCTAACAAGCCTGAGACGTCGCCATAAAACCAGAAAATCAGAGCAGTGCAAACATGTGCAGTGTCTCGTGTGGATTAACGGTCACACCTTGATAAACAAAGCATAACCCGGAGGGGCGTTGGTTGGTGTAACAGAGGTAATCACACGGTGATGCCAGACAAACTGGCTTTCAATCACGTTCTGATCTTATGCACGGCTCAAAAACACACACACACACACACACACACATTACACCTACAAGTACGGAGCAGATGGTGTGCTCTCAATTTCTGGAAGTCTTAAGACAGGCAAGATAAAATGACATTTTCTTAGCCTACATACTACTCCAGTTTACACAGTATGGCACATTCGCTTTAAGGTCATTTGAGTTATTTTCATTTAAGAGGATAATAATTGATGATTTGATCATTTGGGAGGTTCTCATGCATCATTTGTTCCCTTTCCTACGTTCAGCATTATGAAAGCATTTTGGCATTTACAATTTCATACTAGCAAGCAAGAAACTAGGAATATGAAAAATAATATTGAAAATGAAATGATAACAAAGCTTGTGTTGTGTAAACTACCAATGAAACTAACAGTAGTCAGGATAACTAATCACTTTATCTACATCTAGTGATCTGTCATAGAAAATCTGTTATGGCCATGATGTAAAAAAAAGTATGGCATTTACATCAGGCATGTAAATCATTTTTCACACCCTTTAACAGGCATGGTGCATCTGGGGAAGATGGGGGGGGGGAATGACTAACACCAGATTCCCATGTCTTCTCCGTTTCTGTGATATTAATGGAGGCACACACACTGTCAAGTAATGGTCTCTCCAATAGCAAAAAAATAAACCTTCACACTGAAAGCATTATTTAATTTGCCGATGCTTCACATTTAATTTGTAACCCATTGCAGACAGTGAAGAGTAATAACCTAGATTTCAAAACGAGAAGCAGCCGTGCAATGATGAAAAAAAAAAACGTTTGTCCTGATTTGTCAAATGTTAAATGAAATGCATATAAAACAAACGCATGCTGGCTGCCATGATTATTAGTACTTTGTTCATATAAAGTGGCTCTTATTAGATGTTGAATCCAAAGTTAACCGCTGCGATTGGTTTTTTTTTAGAGGAGCAGGAGGATATGCTACAAAAACACACATTTGCGAACACATATGCGCGAGCACAAACACACACAAGTTGTCGTACTGCGCTTAGAATACACAAATCCACCAGCCTGTCCAGTCAGTCTGCATCCTCCATCTGTCCACTGCTAAGGCCAGAGTAGTGTTAACTGGTCCGTATGCTGCAAGACACACAGAGCTTGGTGACGAAAACAGGGCAAAGTAATCACTCTCTATGTCCCTGAATAAAGCTAAGCACTCTCTAGCCCCGTGACTCATCCCGGCCATTAAACTATTCATTTCCACCTGCTGCAGCATTCTCACCCGTGCTTGAAAGCATGGTGGAGCCATTGATTTTGTGGTGTACAATTTAAGACCTTCCAACCTTTAAGCTATTCGTTTTAGGTTTAAATTTACATCAATGCGGGTCACATGTACTCAACAACAAGCCTATAAGAACGCATTGGTATCCAGTGCATCATCATCATCATCATCATCATCAAGAGATCAGTCAGAACGAATACACTGTTAACAGCTATAACTATAAACTATGAACACAGGTGGCAAATAGGCAATAACTTTAATTTCCTATATTTATCTTTACTAAAACTTTTATCATACAGAGACAACGCTGACAATGTCAACTCTACTATATGACAGCACGTCCAACAAATACTTGAATTCTTGTTATTCTTGTCCATTTTCTGCCAGTCAGAAGACCAAATATGTGGTACCGATGGGAGTAAAAGTTCAACCAATCAACACCCATGATTTTGCATTCATAATATTGATTACAAACTGCTTGAAATTAATGTCTGGACCTGATGGGACCAGATGCCATCGGACATCAGGATCTGGATGAGTTAAAAATGCCACATTCAGGTCTGGTGAGAAAGTATTACAGTCCACTCATCAAACGTCACACTCAGATGGGATTCCAACATGAGTATGACTGTATTGCATTTTCAGGTGAACAGTAAAACACGAATCACTGACAAGTTAAGCCGGGAATAAGCACACATTGTCAAATATTCATTTTCAGTAGCCACTTAGGATCCTAAGTGATGAGTATCCCCACCTTGAAAGCACCACGCTGATTGAATAATGTTCTTTTATGGGAGGGGGGGTATGTGATAAAGTAGACCTAAACAGTCCATACAGGCCTCCAGACCAAAAGCACTCAGAGGAGCCAGAGAAAACATTGCTGTCGTTGCTAAGCAGCACTTCCTGCCTGCTCTGTGCCCACTGAAAAGTTGCTTTAATATGCAAAATTCACAAATGTATTGGCCATGCCTTGAAATTTGACTGTATTGCAGACTGCTTCATTTAAGGACTTGAGGACATTTTCAATTCCGTGGAAGCTTAAAAAGGTATAATGTCTTCATTGAGAGTTTCTTCAGATTTACTAATGTGAGACTGACATTCTGACGATCGTATTGCACATGACTTGACTGCATATTTCCCATGTGTCCCTGCTGCACCAACACTGGATTAGTTGACATTAGACAGATAAACAAAATTCATGTTAATTAATTTAACAAATTTTAAATGCTAATCCAATCCTAACATAATCGTCATGAGTTCTCCAAACGTTACATTCAATTGCAGTGATTAAGATATCTGATGTCCAATCAGAAGAAGATTCCACACTTTCTTTCCATAAACATCAAAAAATTGATAATAGACACGCAAAAAAACTCACATCCCAACAGCCTCAAATACTACATATAGTAAAAACTGTATATATATCAAGCACATTGCCCTCTCTTTACCCACAAAGACACACACACGGACACATACATTCTTGAAATCATGCACAGAGCAGGAGAAGCCTTGGAATTACTTCTCTGTCTCCATATTTCCTGAGTATGAGACTGGGGAGACCCTAGATCTCCAGTGAATCAGCCAGAGTTTGGAATTCCAATCAGGATAAGACTAGACAGTGGAGGGAGATACGGACTGTGGTTGGATGGGAGGGATGGTGGGGAGAGAGAGAGAGAGACACACACAATATTAAATATGTTGCTGAGAAGGCGATAGAGGAATGAAGAGGCGGCAGAGGGTTACTTGAAAACAGAAAGAGCCAAAGGGGTCACATCCAGAAAATATTGATTGAATCCATGTCTGCATGCCTCCATGGGCTACAGAATGCAGGAGCGGAAAATACAATAAGGATGCAAAAGGAAGACGCCGATACGGGATTAAAATGCAGGGAAAGAGAGTTGAAGAGAGTGAAGGAACATGAGAGGGAAAGGGAATTGGAAGCAGAATGGGAGGTACACGGGGAATTTCCAAACTCAGCCGGAGCTGGACATCTGAAGTGACGCTAAGCCCCTACACCTTGCACTCAACAATAAAAGCAATTTATGCTTATACAGACAGAGCCACTGCAGAGTAATTTACTGCTGAATGCGTGTCTTTATTCCCAGTTGGAGCAGCTCAGACAAATCAAATAGTGCTCCCTTGTACGCGGAATGATCCAGTGACTTGTTTAATTGAGTCGTAGATTTCGAGTTTGACAATTTGCCACCGACTCCATTTGACTGTACATCACAAAATTTCTATGAAAGCCCCCACTGACTGCACACACGCGCTCACACACACTCAGCTCCAGGTCCAATTAGAAAAGGCACTGCTTCCACTTAGTAAAGGAGACAGTGTAACGCTTTTCCAGCACTGAATTTTTCAGCTATCAACCAAAGGCTCCACTCCTCTTTTTCTACAACACAGCGACAAACAAAAACTTAATAATTGTATCTGTGCTAAGCAAACACCTGGTGCAGCTGCTTTTTCTTGTGCTTATCCTTGGGTAACTCTTAGCCTCAGAGTTATTCAGTTGATTTGAGCAAAAGCTTGTGGGTCTCAGACCGAGCCGAGGCCCTAAAACAGCTGGATGCAAAATGAACCAGGTACTGTTAAGAGTTACACACACACACTTTTACATGCACGTGCAGACACAGTACGCACTCACATGCACGCAAACACACTGCAGGACCCAGTCTATGGGTGTTGACCAACCTGTACAAAGAGAGTTCTGTGTTACACACCACCACAGACCCCCTCTGTGTTATCCATAGAGCTGCAGGAATAGGGGGATGTGTGGGAACACTTGTATGTCTGAGTGTGGGTCCCCTATATCACCACTCATAAAATTCATCCAGGATTGAACGGGAGCCTAAACATCTAAAGCACACATAGGAAACACACATAAACACCGTAACCTATAGACGCCTTTGAGGAGAGGCAGGATGGGAAGATTTAATGAGTCACGGATAACAGGAGAAAGGAACGTCCTCGATACGCCCATTGATGAGTTTCAATCAAACACTCTTATGTCATTAAAAAAAAAAAAAATACATGTTATGGTGAGACAAACAGGGACAGGGAATCTTAGTGTATAAAGAGGACTTAATTTTCAAAACTCATTCACACTGCATTTTTGTGGCGCGTCCAACCACTATTTGCCTCGACTGAATTGTATTGGATAAACAATACAGACTTATGAACAACATTCATTTATCCTGTTCAAGGTTCTTTCTCATTTATGCATTGATTATCCTACCATGGTGCAGTTTAATGCCTCGACTTTGCTCTTCTCTTCGTCATTTCATGACCCAATATATAAACATAATCAATCCGAAGCAGCTGCAGGAAACATTGAGTTAGCCTGGATTTGCACAATATCAGGTGGCTGACAATGAAACTTTGCGAGACAGAAGCCGACTTTATTGCAGCTTTGACGAGACACGGAAAATTGGAATAAAGTAGAAAACGGTGGTTCCAATCTGTTATCTGAAGCGTAAGCAATAAAACGTAGACAAAGAGGGATGTAGGGTCTTATACGGTCTACTGCATGTCACCGCTACACTGTGGCTGCTTTAACTCCCTTGGGATAGCTCCCTTTTAATCTAATTAGAGATACACAGGCAAGTTCAATCAATTGAGTCCATTGCATGTTTTTTGCACTCTTCCAGATTTATCATATTACCCTTTAAGTAACACTAGACTCACACAGACACACACACACGATAAGAACAAGACAGACGGATATAAGGGAGAGGAAGTCTGCGTTTTCGTCACCCGCACCACACCAGCACATACACTAAATGAGAAAGTCTTGCCCCAGGCGTCATACAGTAGCTCTTAACAAATCCAAGCCTTGCCCAATTATTTCCCTTCTCCCTAGGTTGCCATAGCTACAGCCTGCCTCCTTGTCTGTACTTTGGGAAGGGTGAGACTTTACCACTGTGTATGTGTGTGTATGTATGTATGCAGACCGTGTGGCAACCCCAGCAGATGGCTTCTTAACACTTTGTATCTGTCAACTTTACATTCTCGCACGCACACAAACACGCACACACACACAGTGGACAGGCAGAGATATAACATCAGAGGGTGTGAGACGATGCTGTAGTACATTACTGTGCAAATCTGAACTAGACCTCATCCATATCAGTGGCCTGGTTATAGGCTGGGTTTCATTCCACCAGCATGAGGTCAAGAGGAAATATGTACATTATGTCAGACAAATGCCATGTTTCCATTGACCTTTCCATTGCAATTTGAAGAAAATTAAGAGGAAAAAAACCCCTCAAATATTACAAAAAAGTTTTAACACTCAATTGAGGTGGACTAAAGGGCAAGTCAATAAAGAAATCATTATAATACTGTAACAAAAACAGACTTGTTGGTTATGTAGTTGTGACACAGTCGGGTTGCCCGTGAGCCAGATGTTCACAGATGCATGCCATTTTTTGTGTAGCCCAAAGAGAAGACTTTCTTGAATTTATAGAATCTGCAGCTATACTCGACAGAAAGCAGCAGCAACGCAATAACCTACCCATAACTGTAAGACCTCGGACCGTTCTCTATGTTAAGCACTTAACACAGCTCTGATCTCAGCAATTCAGGTAACATTTTTGACTGAGTGCTGAAAATTGCGTCAGTCTACGGACAGATTTGAGGATATAATCGTTACTAATTCCCCAAGAGCTGCTGTTTAATGGAATGTTTTCTTCTGATCTTAATGTCGTGGCATGCGAGAGGGAAGCCTTATTCGTAGAGCTGAACGATCAATCATTTTCACACTGACATTGAAATGTAATGGACCGCAATTTGCAAAACCTGTGGGGCTCGCGCACACACATACACACCAGTAAGAGTGGAAAGAGCAGCAAAACATAGGACGGTTTTATATCTTTTCTGCATCTATTTGATTGTGTTTTGGGTGCATATTGATGACATAATTGTAATTAATTACACAATATGTGATAAGAGAGTAAGCAGCACGTGACCTGGTGATTTATTGTTTGTGGAAAGAAACAATATCTAGAGAGTTATATATTGGACAATTATGCAAATTGACAATGGTGGTTATTCAGTATGTTACTGAGAGGGAAAGAGAGAGCGAGAGAGTGTGAGCGCTCACTCCGGGGTCTCCAGAGATCGCCCTAGCCTTGTGCTACTTCTGTAAACAGGACAGCATCGTAGGGGCTGACAGAGATGAAACTGTGTGTGTCTCCATGTGTGTCTTCACAAGTGTGCTTCATATCCAAATGTTCCCTTGCAGGCATGCCACCAAGCTACTGTATATGAATTTGTGTGTGTGCGTCGATAGAGGTGTGTGTGTGCATGCTTGGTTGCTCGCAGATAGATGACATGGACTGATATAAACACGTATCAGTAAAGCTCTCACCATCTGCCTGCCAGCAGACAAACACAAACAGTCTTCTCTTACACGAGTATTTCTTTATCTCCCTGTATCGCTCCACTTTCCTCTCTATTCTCGCCTTCTGCAGTCCTGCCATCCATCATCATTAGGAGGCAAATAGATGATCTGTCTACACCTGCAACCACGCTCTGTCCCCTTACACCGAGGAAAGGAGAGGAGAGGAGAGGATGGTGCGGAGATGATGGCTGATAGGACAGAGTATAAAGTCAAAGAAGACAGCGGATTCAACAAAAATCTCTGCAAAAAAAATAACAAAATTTGATAACACGAAAGCAGCAAGCGAGTGTGGTGTCCCAAATAAATCAGGTCGTTAATGAATATTTGCAAACCTTATAGGCAGGATGAAGAAGCAAAGCCACTGGGGACAGATATACAGTACGAAGCGGGAAAAGCAGCACAGGGAGGATGCTAAGATGGAGGAGATGAGTGCAGAGGAAGGAAGCGTGTGGATGGGGGGAGGACAGGCAGAGGACAAACTATTGTCTCTTTTTAATATGTAAAAATAACTCTGGTGCTGCCTGCTGCTGGAGGAGCTAAATGGGTCAGAGAATTCCCACAGAGAGGGGGAGAGAAAGGCAGAGAGAGGAGTGGTATTACTTTCACACAGTCTGTGGTATCAGTGTGAAGGAGAAGTCAGTCTCTTCACCTTAGGCTGTCTGGGCAGACAGTCGTCTCTGCCCTACTCCACATCCTTTAATTCCCTTCATTCCTTTTCCCTTCCTATCCTTTCACCCGATAGTCTGTCTACTACTCATGGCAGTCAAGTCCTTTCATCTCTCCTTCTCCTCCTTACTCCTTACTCTAATACACATTTGCCTATGTAGGTCAAATTGTAATACAACGTTGTAATGTAATAAACAGCTAGTTAATAAAAAAACCATTATTTCATTTAATGACAGACATACTGTATAATATCTAGGTCTTGCATAAGGTTATGATATTATGGTCTGGTGTGCGATCAGCATCACATAATCCGTTCTAAATATGTTGCACTACTACACTGTAAAATGTGCAAATTGTCACTTAATGTGTTCCAAACCATTTACAGCAAATTTAGAAAGCTCTTAATAATTGGACTCTCTATCAACTTTTCTACCTATGTGGTCTATTACAGCATGGATAACATAAATGTGAGGATAATGATCATTTCTCAACCTGTCTGTTAATTTATGGCCCTGACCACCGACTGATCATGCCCAAAGTTTACCCAGCCGATGTGGATTAATAATCCAAAGCATTGATGTTTGTGACTGAACAAAACAAACTAATACGCTTACAAGTTTCTGAATTTATGTGTGTGGAATTCAATGTCCATGTCCTGCCACAACCCTTGTTGTGTTTTGTTGTGTTTATTTTTACTGTAGCTTAAGCAAACACCAAAGCTATTTCAGAGTAACCATTAACTCTGCAATGTGCGTTGGTAAGCACTTCTCTGTGCTAATTAAAATCTTTATTGGTGAAGAATGCTCGAAGCATACTAACTATTTTGGAGTCTATTCATCTCGATACTGCATGTGCTGCAGTAGCTGTGTGTGTTTTAGCCAGAGCCATACATCTTCAAGACAAATGAGTAGAGGGGGGGATCTTATTCTCGTGGGATTACCCAACCGAGTATTTCTCTTGAACTTAAAGCAGAAAGAGCATGTCTATTCCGGGGCAAAGGTCAGAAATAATTATGCAAATTACTTCTTGGTGAAGGTCAGTCCAACGGAGAATAATTAAGCTAACTGTGGCCTTTTTGGTGTCTGTATTTTCCACGTTTCTTTAATCATATTACTCTCTTTGTAAATACAGATAATATAAGCCACGGTCCTTCTTCTTCTATGAGTCTGAACATGTGAAGAAGTTATTTTCAAACTGCTAATTTTACTCAAAAATCAGTCCAGAGCTTAAAATGATTAAGACCTGACAGCCTAAATGGATTAACCTGCAGGGTTGGTTTGAAATGGGAGGAGCTGCTGCTTGGCTGGCTAACTATGGGAACACAGAAATAGCCGGAGCTGACTACGGCATAAGTAATGCTCTGCAGCAGTTCTCCAGCGTTCTCTTTTTGCACCTAAATCTCCTACTGTGCTGTATACAGTATGTGTTTGTGTAAATGTACAGTGCGCCTTAATGGCAGAGAGGAAGAATGCTTATCGTTTTAATCCCCATATCTAAAGAGGGCAGCGGTATGACCGAAATGATGTATCTTTATTTATTTATATGTATATCACTGTTGGGCAAGTTAAATTCTTTCAGCTATTTAAAGCCATCGCTAAAAGAGCCAATTAATGCTAGTCTGGCCCATGGAACACGGAGAATAATATTTTTGTTGTATGAGGGTCTGTGGTTGAACACACACTGTGCTACAGTGCAGTCAGAGTGAGCCTTTGACGCTCAAAATCCAGTGTGTCATTAAAAGAAAGCACTGTGCTGGCTTTTCTGAGTCTTCTCTAGTGCTTCGCTCTCTGTGTGAAAAACAGAGAAACGTTGGATAAAGCATGAAAACAATCCCGAGTGAGCTCCAGTAATGAGAAATATTCTTTTAAATCATACGGAAATGATTATGAACCACTATACAGATATAAAAAATTAAAAGTCTTAAGGTTATCCTTATCCAAAGTTGATACCTCAATAAAACTTTGGTGCATTGAGGTACTTAATGTTACTTGGGCTATAACAAGATTCAGAGGTGTCCATAATTTCCACATTTAAGGGTTGCAGAACTTCAGGTCAGCACGACATATGCTAGCAATGCTATTTTACATATTCAATCAACATTTAAATTCAGCTGAGGAGACCGCCACTGAGCCATTCCAACATACTGCAGAGCTCGCTGAAGCCTGCTCTGAATCACACAGACCGTGCAGTCACCAGTGGAATCTACAGCCTCTAATAAACCTCAAAGCTTTACAATATGAAGAGTCGTGGAAGAGCGAGGTTTATCCAAGTAAAAAGCTACCAAGCTGATAAGTCATCAAAAACCTTAATATCTAAACATATTCAATTACAGGATGTTGGTACAAGACTTATTGTGTGTGGGTGTGTGTGGGTGTGTAGCTTAATGGGCGGCTTAAACAATATAAACAAGTTAAGAGGTAGAGTGTCTTTTCAACCAGCTTCGGCATGTGTTTTTTAGTTTATATCAAGAGATGGTGATGACAGACAAATTTGATGTATTTGACAGTGAAGGTTTAAATGCTAACAGCACTGCTGAGAGTTAAACACTACTCCAGGAGTAATTTGTTCTACACCAACAACCACTACTATCCCCAACAGGATCCACTGTAAAGTTTAAAGTCCTTTAAAACAATGAAATCCTTTTATGATTGACTGAGACTGAAATGAACCTTCCATCTTTTTTGTTTAAAGAGACAACTTGCATTAGAAACATTCAACAAAACACCTATATTTACAGCTCTGCACTTAATAGTAATTCACCAGAATGGAAATGAGTGACAGATGGATAATGATAACAGCCCTGTTCATTCATTCATTGGTGCTGACAGAAATAAGGCTGCAAAATGAACTATAAATGATGCATCGCATTTTACAATTATCACAATAAGTAATTTGTGTGATAAATAAAGTAATTGAGGTTAACAATAGGCCGAGAATGGAGCTGCACAGATGCTATTTTCTCTCCTAGTTGACGCTCTGTGGTGACATGCACATGAATGATGTTCTGACACATCAGCTTCACTGTCACCAGTGATGGGTTAGTAGCTAACAGTAGCAAATGAGCAAGGACATGCAGCCAGAGATGCTAAACACGAAAAGGGAAGCCAAAAGTTTGGTCCTTAAACAAGCAAGCGCCTCTGTTGCTTAGTGGTACTTCAGTTTCATTCAAAGGTGCACGAGATTGTGCACACATATATGAACTAGCAAACCCCGGCTATGAGCAGTGTCACAAACAGGTGCAGACAGAGCCCTGGGTTGATATTTTTTTTATCTATGACCGATCACAAGGTGACATATGCATTCCATTCATCAACTCGGACTTTGAAGTAAATACGCAACAGTCATCCTCTGCCTGGTGAACACAAAAAAACAATTTCCTTCCATGACTCTCCTCTTAATGTTGACACCTGTTTTGGTCAGTAGTGTTGTGATTGCATCAGATTAGCATGCTGATCTCGAGAAGTCAGGTGGGTGAAAAGCTCACTTTTCACATCATACATTGCCATGCTTGTCATCCTTTTCTCCCTTCCTGAAGTCCAAAAAAGGGCATGAAAGTGAAATAAGCTCCATCGTTTATCATCATCCAGCAACCTACAGCGTAGGGACACATTGGGAGAGAAATCCTGGCATGAATTCCCAGGTCAACAGCCTATCTGTATCCCCACTGTGCAGGTTCTCAAACAAACTAACCATTTTACCACCATGGAGGAAAAACACCACTAAAGTTGTACACTTCAGTTTGTCATGTTGTTGTTGTTACTGCGTCTTCTTTCCTTTTCTGGAAAATGTGGGGAATCACTAACTTAAGCAGAAAACAGGTTAGCAAAATATTGAAAGAGAAGCATCAGCTATTTGTACATGTACAGTACGTCACATGATACAATGTGTTTCCAGATAGTGACATCATAATTCTTAATCCCTTCCTTGTCAAAAATAATGTTTAATTCCCCCATCATGATATACTTCTTAGAGCATTACTGATCCAGTATGACACATTCCATATGATAAATGTCTTCACATGCTACTGCTGTCTTAGTTAAGTATCAGATAGGTCTGATCAAATATGTGGATATTTAACATTCGAGTATGCTGTTGCTCATTTATTAAGTGAAGGGTCACAATGAGCGAAAGGCACATTAACTGTATGCTGCAAGACCGAGCTGAATCACCTCCATTGACAATATACACACTGTAAAAAAAGGCGAAACAGATGACAACCAGTACACACAAACACACACACACACCATAGGCAGCTGACTGACTGGTGGCTGTCTGTGTGCAAATCAGTCCGTCGGTGACAAGTGTGTCGGAGTGAGACAATGATGTGGATCCTGAAAATCCCAGGAGAAATATGGCCAAGCTTTGCTGCAAGCACTGTATGTCTGCTTGTGTGTGTTTGTGTGTGGGGGAGCTGCTAGCCTTCCAACAAGAAGAAAAACTAACGGGTAGATACAGCTTAATAGGTTTGAGGATGATTGTGCGTGTCTGTATTGACGGTGTGTGTCCACGTATAAATTCGCACACCTACAATTCCCCCATTTTACCACGGATGTAGTCATTAATACTATACATAGTGCTGTCAAAGTGAGTACTCAATGCAGCATACAACCTCAAACTGTGTTTTAATGAGGAAACATATTGTTATGCAACAACCTAACACACCAACATATTACACCAGAATAAAGTGATAATTGTTAGGCCTGCCTCATATGAAAGTGAGAAAGCACTGTAATATTATTTGTGAATATAACATACAGTTTTTGCGTAGGTTCTCGTAACAAATGCATTCCTTTGAGCAATGTGATGACTTCCAGGCTCCAGAGGGTGTGTGAGCTGTACAAGATGGAACAAACAACGTGCACCTGCTCGAGCTATGGCAGCCAAACATGAATATGACTGTAAATTAGTTCAGCACGCACTTCAAGCAACACATTACCAGTTTTGTCTCAGATGATGATGTCATATCAGCTGTGGTGGACTTTTGGACAGCCCATAAAAGGAGTGTTGAGTTAAAAGAATTATGTTGGCAAATAAAATAAATGTTGGAAAATAAAAAACTTCTCGACGCTAAAGTCAGAGCTCATCAAACCTTATCCTCATGTCACCAGTAGCTGGGCAATAAAACCATGTTGATGTCTATTGTGATAAATACTTTTATCAAAAGCAATAATATGCACTTTTACTTTTTATATGTCCACTGAATAGACAATACTCTTTTTTTTTTCTCAATAACGTGCAGTCGGAGAGATGTTTGCCGTTTCAGTGCTGATTCGCTTTTTCCCCCACTTCTGTATGCGTGTATGAGTGTGCGCATGTGTCTTTATTAGATAAGGGTCCTAATCACATGAAGAAATTAAACCCACCACACACGTACATACACGAATACACTCACACATACACAAAAGAGCATCTCACTGATAATCTCTATTAGCAATTACAGCATGATAAGCCACATCTTAGCACAAAAGCAGCAATTAATCTGCCAACAGTGGCCAATGGGTCACACTAGCACAGAACATAAGTCTTGGTGGCACACACACACAGTCACACACACACATTAAGTACTACAAGATAAATTTCCTTTAATCGTTTTAGTTCTCCTCTACGTATCATTTCCTCATTTCTACTAGAATAAAATTCAATTGTAGATGCCTTTTGTTTTTTCCCCATTTCTATTTTGGTGCATATTACCATTTAATGCTTGTGTTCTGAAACTGAGGCACAGAACTCAAAATTGCTCCCATGACGTTTTCTAATGGCTTCTCATTAAAGAAACACAAACGCTTGATTTGGACTGGCGGAGTAGAGAGCTACACCTCCTGTGCTGCTCATATATATTCCTATTATTGCTATGCTTTTGGTCTGGTGAACACTAATTTATTCAGTTAAACTATATTGGAACACTTCTATGCATCATATACACCTCATAGAAAAAAGATTTCCTTTCGGTTCCGGCAAGTTGATCCCCGCCACCTTTTTAACATTTGTTGTCGATTACTGATTAAAGCACAACTTGTTGGAACTAATTTGTTAAGACACTGACAACCACCGCTAAGAGCTACAAGACCACGGCCAGAGCTGGCAGCATCTTTGTCGCTTGTTTGCAAAGCAGGAAAATGAACCTTTGTATGCTCTGCTTTATGGCAAGAACGATGAATGAGGACACTTAACAGTAAATCATAAGGAAGAAACAGCTCTTTACTTTGTACTGTAAAAACATTACATTCAACTGATGGAAAAACATGATTTTTTTTTCCTGCTAGATTAGTCGATTATCAAAACAATTGTTAGTTGCAGCTCATGTCATGTGTGACAGACCATATGTGGTCCGTTGGTTAAAATAAATAACTCCATCTTCCAGGAAGTGCTTATGAGGGCAAGCTATAGTTTCCCTTGTCCAAGCTCTTTTTGACAGGAGACAAACTGAGAAGAGGGGAGAAGCAAGTGTGTTGTGTGTGTGTGTGTGTGTGTGTGTGTGTGTGTGTGCATGTTATGCATGTTTGAGTGACAGAAAGAGAGAGAGCGTGAGTGAGGAGGTGAGACAGTTTCTGCTGGGGTCTGTTACATGTTGCATCAGCATGTGAATGTGTAGCTGTATATGTTAGCATGTGTGTGTGTGCGTGTGTGTGTGTATGTGTGTGCGCATTACTGAGAAGAAAGGTGACTCATTCAGCCACAGTAGTAGAGTGATGGAGCAGATGGGACACTCATATCTCACTGTCAAACTGAGGGCTCTTCACCCTGATCTGAGGTTAGTGTGTTTACATACAAGTCATTCAGTGTTTAAGGTAATAGTACCATTACTGCAATATTGATAAGGAACAGAGAGACCTGGTTATCTTGTTCATCCCAACATGCTGACAGTTTTAGTGTGACTTCATCCGAGTTGTAATTGTGTGCATTTTCCAATTCTATTTTTGGGCCAAGTAACACAAACATCTCACCAAATTACCATGACCAGACGATGGAGGCGGTTGAGGCACTATTACTGAAAATACCATCCTTTCAGTTTAAGGGATTTAAGATGCAGCTGTGTCCCTACATGTCCTCACCGTGTTTCAAAGGTTGGCCGTTGAACCCTGAGACAGTCAGTATGGCTACATGGACATTGAAACAGTTGTTTTCACAGGTGTCGTGCGAACGCATTCATCATATCAAAATCAACATTTGCGGACATGGGCCTTCTTTGAGTAACAGACGGAAATAATGTGGCTTTAAGGCAATCACTCAAGCATGTAAACAATCCTGTGGCTTACAGTCATCCTCAGCGAACTGAATGCATTCTATTGAATTAAATTTACTCAATCATAATAGTTTTGTGGTCAGAGTATTTGACTTACAAACAGGCGGTTCCAGGTTAAAGTCCAACTATTAGATTAATCTAATGCTTAATTTCTATTGTTTTCTATTTCTGCTCATGGTTGTTGGCCAAGTCAGCTGACTGGAACCCATGTAAATGCCTTAAAAAATGCCTGAAATGGCTTATGCAAGCACATTCATCATTTATGGAGGGTAATTTATACGGAAGAATACATACGGATTGTTGTGATTGCCTTTCTCTCTCGATTCTTTATTATTGATTTTTAGAGGTATGTGCTATACTATAGCATAGTGCACACTGGTGATTGACTGGAGAAATAAGAGCAAGAGTATGACACACACCACAGGCCACAACCCTGGTGTGAATCCAGAAAAATGTGGCTATTTGGTTTCCTCCGTGGAACTGGAACTGCCTTACTACTGTCAATATATGGAATTATATTGGCATGATAATGCAAAGTGCACTTGAACAAATTCACCAATCTTTCAGAATGTGCCTTGGGTAATCAACTGTCCTCATCCACGTGTCTGTCAATGCAAATCCTTCCTTGTAAGTCCTCCAAATATGTAAAGACATAAAAGAATGTGGCACTCACTCAATAGTGCAGCGATGCCTCACCTCAGATTTTGCCAAAAGCCGGAGAATAAATGATGCCAAACAAAGGTGCACACAGTTCAACCACTGAAATGAACAATTTGTATTCAAATTTCTTGCATGGAATTAATATGCACTGAATTAAGTCCAGCATCTGATTAGATTTTTTGATCACAAGCCACATTACATAGTTTACAATGCCATCTGGAGCATTTTCCCTTCTAATAAAAGCTATCAATATCTGATTTTCAGCTGAGAGCAACTCCAAAGATGTGAATACACTCTGTTATTCTTGTTCGGGGTCTTCTATCAGAACATGTATTGTGTAATTTGTGTGCAGCAGATAAAGTGTTTAATTACATCAGATGCTAAAAAGACAATGTTCATAGAGCTGAGACATAAAGTATAACAAACACTACTACAGATTCCATAACCATAATTAGGAATGCAAAACAACGTTTCTGTCCCATCAATAAAATTAACATGACCAAGCACAAACACTGGCAAGTGTGTCTCACCTTGCTTTTATGAGGTACAGCCAAGCTAAGAACAACCCAAAAATGTACAAAACAAGTCATTGCGACATCTTGTTCAAAAAGGAAACATACACAACCACAACAACAACAACACAACCAGAATCTGTCGAGAAAAGGACATAGTTTTCCCATGAAAAGTTTTTGTACTGTACATTTGAATGAAACAATAAAGAAAAACTGGAAAACTAGAAAAGAAATCATTCCTGCCAAAAATATCTATTCTGTATGTTCTGTAACACTCCAGGCTGCCTTTCTTACATCATGAGGCAGCAACACAAGGTTCAAGTTGAAGTTAAAGGTAACTTAACAAACCATGAAGTCTTCATTCCAAGTTGTATGTTTGTGGACAGTGGTACAGGCCGATCTTGTCTGAATGTAGGAGACCTTACATGGCCATCGCTTTCTCTCTGTCTCTCTCCCTATCTCCCTCGTTCACACACACACACACACACACACACACACACACATTCTCTCTCTCTCTCTTTCTGTCTGTCTGTCTGTCTGTCTGTCTGTGTCTCCCTCTCTCACCTCTTGTCTTATGCTCTAATCTATTCCTGGATTCTTCACTGAGGTGAAAGGAAACAGGAACAGCTACAGTAGCTGCTGGCAGGGGAATTTTTTCTCTGCCAAGAACCCCTCTTCCTTTTGTCATACTCAGACACGTAGTCTCTCTATCTCTCTCCCTCACACACACACATACATACACACACTCTGAGTATTCTTGTGTTGATAGCTTTGTTGTCCAGCCAGTCAGGAAGACCTTTCATCACGCTGCATGTTTGTATGACAATGGCCATTCTCATTTCTGCAGATGGAGTCCAGGGGTGGACGCTTGTGAGTTTGCATGCGTGTTTGCATATCTTTTGAAACCAAAAGAGCTGAAACATGTATATTGTAAATGAATAGACTGCATTTATTGAGTTTTTCTCTACTCAGGACACCACTCAAAGCGCTTTATGTTTGGATAACAGCCACCCATCGACAGCCGAGGTGACCGTTCAAGGCTCCACTTACTTGGTGGGAGAAATTTGGGGTTAGAATTTTTCTCTGGGACCTGGAGGAGCAGAGGATTGACCTATCAACCTTCTGATCACCAGGTGATCAACAAACCCCCTAAACCACACAGTTGGATTGATGGCTCTGGATTAGCAAGACGCAGATGGATCCCTTTAATTGCTCTGTGCAGGAATATTCAAAACAGCAGCACAGGCTCTCTCTGTCTCGCCCGTGTTCACTCTCTGCTGCTCGGAAGTACCAGTGGGACTCCCCAAACTCCCTGTTGTGCTTACTGGAACCTTGGAAGCCAGCTGTCATATTGGCCAATTAGGAATGCTTTTATTAAAGAACCAGCCAATTGGATTAGCGCTACATTTCCTTGCCAAACAGGAATCTAAATGTGCTGCTGTATGCTAGAATATGAGAGCTGGTAGGCAGACTCCTGTTTCGCTGATAGGCACTGGGCACCAGAATGTACAGACACACAGAGACAAACTGCAGAGGCAGTAGAAACAGAAGAGGCAGTCGACTATGTGTATGTATATGTATGTGTGTGTATATACGCATGTGCTATGGTGTGTTCTTTGTTAGTGATTTTTAGTTTTCCCACGCATCTCCACGTAGGATTTTTCAAGAATCATGCCCGACTTGACACTCACAGGAAGATTATGCAGGCTGGTCTGTGTCACATGACAATGTCGTCGACTTTCAGTGACATATAAGGAAGTGTTAGGAGGACTACCCCAGCCACGGGTGCCCAGTTTGGGTAAACAAACATAAAGGAAATGGCAGAAAACATGAGGAAAAGGGAAGCAGTTTAAATAAAGAAACTCAAGAGGTCATCAGCATACGCAAAGAAAGCCAAACCAAAATCAATTTCCTGGCTGTTTAACTACTCCTCTTGTCATTGGATGTCTCATATTCACTAGTTAGTTTCCGCATGTCAAGGCATTTTTTTTTTCTTTTTAGATGGCAGTGAATCCAAACATGCAAACACACCAAAAACCAAAGATTAAGGACGCGTGCTCCTGCCTTTATTACGTTCATTTGTTTGGGATTTTTAACAAGTAAATTAGCGGCTATATTAAGAAATGTCCACAGAAATGCTAAAAGGATCCAAGGTGTTGTGCAGTGCACCTCCCTTACCCCTGTCTCATCTTCCTATCTTGTCAATACTGACAACGTTCACTGCCAAGTCAATGCTCACAAGAAAAGACCTGTGAAAGTGTGCACGGGAGTCCCCCGAGCAAACACACTGTGCACACAGTCACGGCCGTACATACACTTTACATGTGTGCGAGTGAGCATGAAGACACACATATTCCAAATCTGTCCCTGACACGGTCGCTGCCCCCTTTTTAAGGCCTCCACTGGATGTCTGAGTACCACTCCGGATGGGGAAAGGAAACAAATACACACACTTACTGAAACAAGGCAGCAGAATCAACACACACACACACACATTCACAGTCTTGGGTAAAAAAACACAAGGAATGCATTATGTGGTGGTAACAAACAACAACGAAAGACGTTAGTGTTTCCAGTCTATTAATCAGCTGCATCTAGGGAAGTGGGGCAGAATCTAGCCAAACAGGATCGGGTATTAAAACAATGCCACCCCATATTTCTGCATTGGCGTGCAGGGTGTGGCTGAGTGAATTAGCCGGGGCACCTCCTGTGTTTGTGGCAGTTTGAAGGGCAAACGAAAACAAACCCAAAGGCAGCCAAGCTTGCAGACCACCAAGAACAGGGCCCGGGGTGGGGGGGAGAAGAACCGAAAGCAGCAGAGACTAGAGAGAAGTGAGAAACCAGGGGACTGGTAATGAGAACACAAGAAAGAGGAAGTTCACAGCTTGCTACACTGCTGTTTCATCAGTACTTGTTGGTATTTAGAAGGTTGTGCTGTAAACACCTACTGGCATATGTGTTTAATTAGTGTGGGTTTAGGAAACACCACATCTCCAGATTTAAGGTGTTGTTTCACCACGAGCTCGCAGGCTTGGGTATGTCCACAAGCTGGTTCAGCAGGTAGACGAAGCAAC
>OMNV01008535.1:51286-70830 GCA_900303265.1 Brotula barbata
GAAGTGGCCGTTCCTCTCCCCGGTCTCTGCGCACAACATCGGACTTCGCCTTTAGATCCAGTCCCACAACAACAACAACAACAACAACAACACACACACACACACACACAACACACACACACACACACACACACACACACACACACACGCCACAGGGAATAAAGGTAAATGAGGAAATAAGTTCAATGATGCAAACGACGCTAGTTCCCTGAAGCTTTGTTTCGTGAAATTGACAAACTCAAACTAAAACAACACAAACACGTTGTTTACGTAAACAACCAGTGACACCAAACTAGCAAGAGCTCCAATAAACGAATAAACCCTCGGGAAATACTTCATTTAAGAGATACGGGGGCTCGAAGTCGAAGATAAGCGGTTCAAACGCGAGTGTATCTCTTAGCTCAGTGCGGAAGTGGCTTTCCAGACACCTGCCATAAAAGATGAGCTCCAGTCAAACAGACACCTTTGCTTTCTTTTTGTTTGTATGTTGAACCGGCTTCAGGAGGCTCCAGACGACAAACGGGTCCTCCGCACGCTGACTGAAAACACAGCGCGTGTGTGTGTGTGTGTGTGGACAGCGTGGAAGTTCCTCATTTCGTCCATTCACGCACACAAACACGGCTAAAAGCTACAACAGACACAAAAAGATCGGAAATACGAGTTTTCACTTGACCCCAAAATTAAGGGTGAGAACGCTAACATTAACCGCGTGGGTGGACGTGCGTGTGCGTGTGTGTTTGTTTGTGTGTTTGCCTCCCGTGATGAAAACAGCGCTGAAATGTGTATGTAACATGAAAACGAAAATGAGGCGAAAAGAGGAAACATGGCCAACTTACGGTGTTCGGTCCGTCAGCTCAGCCAAAAGCGTTTAAATCCAGATATTCCGAGTTAAAAGCGTGTGCCGGATAAAGAGAACACATGCGAGCCGATCCTCGCTGTCATGAGCCGGAGCCGCCTGCTGGCTTCTCCCGGCTTCCTCTCCGCTAGCGCCCGGACCGAGACCACTACTAATGAATGGAGAGAGTGCGCATGCGCGGAAAGGCTCGGTCCATTCCGACGAAGTGTACGGCGGACACAGCGAATAGACGGGCACAAAATACGTGTTTTATTTGTTTGTTTGTTTGTTTGTTTGTTTATTGGAAAGGTTAGTATGTGTGTGTGTGAGAGAGAGAGAGGCACGAGCACACACAGCGGTGACAGCTGACGTAGATGGCTGCAGATCTCTATCAACAACAGAAGCGTAGCTGTAAAAAAAAAAAAAGCCAAATATAGGACACGCAGCCATCATTCATATTGTTCAATTGTTGTACTTTTTCTGGATAAAACAACAATGGCTGTAGAAACACACCGCGTGTGGCGTAAAAGTTGTTTTTAAAAGATGCCGTGTACACCGACATTTACTAAGTATCGAGGAGAAATCGCGATTAGAAATGTCTTGACAGTGATGCACTCTCCCCCCTCTCCCTCTCTCTCTCCCTCTCTCTCTCTCTCTCTCTCTCAGACAGTCTTATAAATAATTCAGGAATAAAAGCTCTTCCCTGCATGCAGCACCGACAAAAAATGTCATTCACACGCGATCCCACACATTTCCAATTTTTTAATGGAAGAAAAAGCAAAGTTCCATCAACATTCTTGCGCTGCAAATGGCTGTGACCGGACAGACAGATCAGGCAGGGATTACACGGCTCCCGTCAACTATCAATAGCCTCCTCCTCCTCCTCCTCCTCCTCCCTGTGGCAGACTGACAGCGAGGAGAAGATGAAGAGTAGGAAGAAGAGGAGAAATGGTTGAGTTTTAATGCGGAACCCGACGCGGGTGATATTTGTCCTGTCCTGATCAGATGACAGAGAGGATTAATCGTCATATAAAACTGATATCCTGACGTCACAGTAATGTCTGAAGCGGAGGTGATGAATGAAATGGGGGAAGGTGTAGAAACGCATACCTGCACGGCGCGCACCGCTCCCGACCAGCCGGCCCTTATTCCCTCTCACTCACCGCGGCTTTCAGCACTGCCGTTCACTCAGAGCTGCTCACACATCACCGGGGATCGAGACAACGGGATTTGGTCACGTGGTCGAGCACAGCGATCCCATTGGCTGCCGCCTCGCACCTGTACTGTGAACGGTGCAGAGCGAGAGAGAGGGAGAGGTGTAAGATATAAATAGGACATCCATATGGTGTGTATCTGTGATATAAACCCCACGGCAATGTGTTGTTCAAAGTTCATATTTTATTATTTTAGTCTGTTAATAGTAGTAACAAAACAACATAAATTCATCTGTATGAAATATCATACGTTATCGTGATGATAATAATGCCAAATGATGTATATTATAAAAAAAAAAAATAGGAGAAATATTGCATATATCTATCGTATCATATAAACTAGATCATTATTTATATTCAGATTACACTGTCATCATTAATATTTACGTAAGGTCTATTAGATTGTTACAAATTTTCAATTGAAGCAAGTCAACAGAGGAAACCATGTCAATCAAATTAAAAGAGAAGCACCATCAGTTTCCAAAGAGATGCCAAAGTGGTCAGTTGATGTCAGTGTTGGGAAGAATACCTGGAAAATGTATTCTATACTCAATGTTGGATAAACTTAAATGTAATCAGTACCATATTCCCGATATATCCTTTATATGTTTCATATTCAGAATACATTTGGAATATTGTCTTTACGTCAACATCATGTTCTGGATTGCTGGTAATGTTATGTTACACTGTTGGTTATACTTTTTGAATTTATGTGGTTGGTGAAATCTATTTCCTTATATGAGAAAAAGCAGTTACCAATCATGTTAATGAAACATTTCAAATTTTATTTAATTAAATGAGTTAGACTGTCTAAGCTACTGTGTAATCAAACTGATTCAAACCAGCAAAACTAAACTAATAGTACAGTTGTTGCAATTTTTACCAACATAAAATTTTCAACGAAAACCTTGAGTTAGTTTTTTGTCCATGTCCCATTTTGAAAACCTAACCTGTATTACATTTCATTTTGTAATGAGAAACAAACCTGTTTTGACAGAAGAAGTCTACGTTTACTTTGTTTCTTTTCACTTCTGATCATCATAGATGGAAACTAACACTGCACACCACTCACACCCATGCTTGTCAAAATATAATTGAGAGTATAATGCGATAGTCACACAGATCAATCGCTTATTAAATTGTATTTGTTCATTTTCTCAGACACTGGGTACTCGTTTCATTTCACTGAATACTCCACAAAGTTGTGGTAACAGGTGTTATTTTTTACCACTAGATATCTGGCTAGGTCAGCTAGAGGTTCCTTGTATTGCATCATCCTAAATGCTGGATGGCACAGCTTGCACTTGATTTATTCCCTTATCACGTTTATATTCAAAATGACAGCGATATCACCAGGAACCAAATGCTCCCATGTTAGTCATGATGGCAGCATGTTGCCGTGCGTGTTTAATGGCTGCTCTGCCTTCTAAGGCTGATTTGAAGATATAGCTAGATTTAATTTTTTACACATTAGCTCTATTGAGTGCGGTTAGTAAGTATCTAAAGAATTAAAGTGTAACTGCATTGTGAATATGGCTGTTTAGGAATATATTCTGGACTGAAAACACACTTAATTTCTGGATTTTATATAAATACTTTGAATCCTAATACTCCATTGCAACAAACCACTGGTTTAGCCACTCTGTGTGTCTTAGAGATTTTCGGACAATGTTGGCTCTGTACATTTAAAAGTTAATCAAATAAGAAAAATTAAATAAAATATATATTTCAATCCAATGAAGACAGATGGCTTGCTGGACTGCAGTGCACTGGTAAATAATGTGGTTATATCATAAAGCACAGATGGGATCACTGTAAGGCAGTTTAGCCTATACTGCCAAAATATCCCACATTTTAAGATGAATGCCATGTAAAAGCTTGTAGAATCTACAAATAAAGAGGTGAGGAAAGTTAGTGTGACTTGATTTACACTGCAGCCAAACTTACTCAAACTGTAAAATCTCAAGAATTTCATATGGTTTACTTTTACAAATTTACAGGATGGGAGTATAGCACGTTGCTTATCCTCACAGCAACGGGCTACACACATACATATTGACAGTAAGAACTGACAATAACAGCGTTGTATTACAGGCACAATCATAAATTCACTCAACCCAACGCTTCCATACACTAACACACCAACGCATTCCACATATAATATCTCTTCTTGTTCATACAGGCCACTGTGGGTCTAAAAACTTCCTGCGTTAGGGGACAAAATGTGACTTTTCAATGCTTATTCCAGTGACGGTGATGATAAGGTGAGGCTAGCAGTTGGATTCTGTAAAAGTCAGACGGGCAATAATCTGATCGAAGCAGCTTTCCATATACATTAAATCCATTATCGCACGTTTGAACATTTCATTTTGAAAATGTCCTCGATGTCAAATTACAGTAAACAGATCAAAATGACATTTCCTGGTAGCTTTAAATGTCAGCAGTGCTGCTCTGTATTTGTGATCTTCTGGTGTGAAAAATGAGCGTCTCTGCGTTGAATCGCTAATCATCTCAGCACCGACACTTTGATGGTTACAGTGGAGAAGCCTTTGAGCCGGTGTGTACTGCACGTACTCTCTCCCCCTGCCATCACGCTGACCTCTAACTTACACCTGATGGACTTAGTGGCAGGGTGTTGGAGAACTATTAAAAATAAGGCCAAACAGAACAATAGGACAGTTTAAATCATAATTAAATCTTAATTGTAACAGAGGATTTCATCCTGTCTGTATTTATAACTACATTTAAGCACAAGCGCAGTGCAAGTACAATGTAAAAATCTTTAAAACAGCTCCAAACCATTGATATATCATTTTAACGTGTGGTTTCCCCTTCTATTTAGAGCGCTGCCCATTTGGTCCATTACCTATCACACATACACTCACACAACGTTCTAGTGTGTCTGAACCAACGCTTTAAATTGAACTTTTGTAGTTGAGGTTTGTAAAAAAGGAAGCAGCAAACCTCAGATTATAGCACGTTCCCCATGCCCACTTTAGCACGTGCATACAAGCATACACACACACAGTTATTCATCTACCTACGGAGGCCACCGCATAGTAGCAGTCAATGGTGTGTGTGGAGTATTTTTAGATTTCATGTGGGTTGCAGATGCTGCTCTACTCATCCAGGTCACAGCAAATAGAACAGGGTTTTTACTGTAAAATTTGGTGCCGTCGGCTACTCCGTTTGCCCATCACTGTTTATTATGCTATATATACTCGTCATATATTTACAGTATGAAATACATTTTAGGGCAGATAGAACGTTCATTATGTTCCTCTTCCGCATATCGGAATCAGAAAAGTCTTCTCTTCTCTTCTCTTCTCTTCTCTTCTCTTCTCTTCTCTTCTCTTCTCTTCTCTTCTCTTCTCTTCTCTTCTCTTTTCGTCTCTTCACTTCTCTTGATTTCCTCAAGGCTGTTGGCGGTGACATGGGTGAAATTAAATTCAGCTTGGTATTTGGGTCATTTTAGGGCATTTATAATTGACACATTTAGAGTTCCAACTATGACAACTTTGCAAGGCGATAAATGTGATGTAATCGCAAATCAATATAATATAACCACAATCCACACTATCATTTGATTCGGTAAATTAGTGTAAATACACAACTTGATGCAGGCCAAGGCAACTCTGTAAGTTGTAATCTTTCCAGTGTTTCCAGATTGTACTATCTCACCGTGTTTTGGAGTCATTGTCTGGGACAATAAAAGCAGAAGAGCAGAAAACAGAGCACTCACCCCCCATTTCCTTCTGTCTCTTTCTTCATCCTCCCCCATCATCTGTCCATCCTCCTCCCCCATCATACGCCAAGACCCGCCATCTGACACCCCTCTAAGGACTTCTTTTTTAACATTGTCTACTCAAGCAAACACACACACGTGCATAGACACATTCACTCTCTCACACACACACACACAAAAACACATATGCACACGTTGTTTAGTGTGTGTAAAGAAGAGCCACTTTATTGTCAGTCCAAGGAAGAGAAATGGGCCAAATAGTAACAACAGACACAGACAGAAGGACTGACAGACTGACACACATACACACACACACACACAAAAAAACACATATGCACACGTTGTTTAGTGTGTGTAAAGAAGAGCTACTTTATTGTCAGTCCAAGGAAGAGAAATGGGCCAAATAGTAACAACAGACACAGACAGAAGGACTGACAGACTGACACACATACACACACACACACACACACACACACACACACACACACACACAGACACACACAGAGTGAATTCTGTAGTTGTCTAGGTGGAGCACCATGTACAGTATAGGTCACAGTTTGAATCTATCAACTCTTGGTCAGTGGGTGTGAAATCAACCGGCTTTGTGCCACTACCAGAAAACGGGAGGAGGTGAAGTTTGTTTGTTTTTGTGTGTGCTTGTGTGTGTTTGTGTGTGTGTAAAATATTACAGGGCAGGACAGGACTTCGACAGGCAGCAGATGGTGGTGCCAGCATGGCATGGGCATAAGAGCAAGTGGGCTCATACACATGGATGCACACACACACACATACACACACACACACTACTCCTTTGGCCATGCCCGTGGTCAGACAACCAGGGTCTGCAGTAATCAAATGAAAAATACACTCTGACCGTCAGATTACTGTACGCCCGATCCTTCCTCATTGTCGCGGTGTAACGAGTGGTGAATGTCATTTTCTTTCATTCATTTTCCTCCACACGTATTAATAGAGATAATTATGCAGCTCACACTTCTAATTTCTTTTCTAATTAAAGTTTCCTCCACGTATGATGAAGGAGATGACCTGTCAGTGTCAACAAGGGAATCATCAATCTGTTTAGCTATGTGTGATTGAGCACCACTCAACACAGTACAATATCAGTGTCAAACAGGTGATGTGGCGTCTTTGTCATCCTAATTTGTCTCCACGTCCCAAACATAGACTTAATGTCACCTCTCAAATAAAAACCTATTGTCATAAACATAGTTCATTATTATTTGTGCGCGTACACACAAACATACAGCTACACACGTGCAAACACACACTGTCAGGAGGCTTTGGCTGAGCAGCTGTCTAGGGAGTGGACGACGTCTCTATTGTTGAGTGTGATAGATGAGACAGGAGCTGGAAATGCTGCCCTATGGTGAACTATGAGGAACAAGGGGGGAAAATTCCCCTCTGTCTACACGGTGAGCTTTCATTACGCTGGGCTGACAGAAAAAGGTTTTGGAAAGGTTTTTGAACAATTATGACTCTCACTGATGGAAAGGTATCTCACTAAAGGTGAAGACAGCCGAGGACATGAGCTGTCACATAAAAATACTTGGAATGAAGTGATGATGACATGACACCTCCATAACAGGGCGAGTGTGTGTTTTATTATATAACTTTACCTATGCCTTAAAGTCATCTCTCTTACAAACACACATAATAACTACGTCTCCATCCACAGTAATGGTCCAATATTCGCAAGACCATTGGACCAAGATATCAGGATTAGTTTTGTTTGGTGAATTTTTGCTTTGTTTTACTAGATAATCCTTAGGGAGCAAGAAACTTTTCTCTTTTGTTTTGTTTGTTGATGTGATCTGACCTGATGTGCAGGCTGATTTTTCTTAGACTAAAATAAACATGCACTGTGAAATGTGATGAAATGCTGTGTTTATGCTGCATTTATATGATGTGGTCGATATCAGAAAGATGAGGTGATATCCTGTAATTACAGCTAGAAAGCGATGAAGTGGTCAACCCATTCGAATAGTTGGAAAATACCCACAGTCAAGAAAACCTTGTATTACAGACCTAGCGATACCAATATTCATATTTAACACCACCTTTAATGTCAAATCTGGCACTCTGCACTTCCAGACTGATAGATATTAGGCTCTATAAAAAAATCCCATCTGTCTTGCTGGTAATTACCAATAGAAAGTTGTCATAAATGGTATTTCCCAGTGGAGAGGTGGTAATTATGGGAATGACCACATTACATCAATCTCACAAAAGAGGTGGTCCAGGCCAATAACGGTTGATTTATGGGAGCAAATGGACATGTAAACACAGGAATCGCTCTGTTACACACAACCTTAATATTTTACAGTACTTTCTGATACTGTAAGAAAGGTACTTTATTGAACCCCATAGGGAAATTCATCATCTGCATTTAACCCATTCTAACTATGAGAAGTAGTGGGCAGCACACACATGCAAATACACACACACTTTTGCCCAGGAACCAACTCCAGACCTTCAGCCGAGTGCCTTGGTAAAGGGCAATGGCAGGAGTGATTGGCCTAACGCACATGTTTGTCATGAAGTACGGCCTAAACTTTTCGTGGTCACCTTTTGGAGTGTTACTTGGTAGCCACCTCACTGATGAGGTAGCTAACAGTTAGCCAAAGCTGCATTTGCATACACGTAGAGGCGATTATAAAAAGACTACTTATAAACACTCTTGTTCTTGTAAACATCTTGGTCTCAGACAGACTTGCAGACAGGCTACTGTGTGCATCCAAACCGTTATTGTAGCTGGTGGGTCAATAATCCCACTGTGTGAACATCTGTTGTCAGGGACAGGTGATCGTAAGGTGAGACCACATTGTTACCCCCACACCAAAACCTCACACAAATACTCACTGAAATGTGCGCACAAACACACACACACACACACACACACACGCAGATCCAGTTATGCTGTGTACAGCTGAAGGCTTTGGCTGTCAGACTTCGTGCCTGTGGTGACAGCATGAAATACACACTCATCAAAGGGTTGATGCTTTCTTTTGTTGACCGTAATACTCCATGAGCTTTAGTCCTGCTCACCCGACAACACACACGTAACACACAACAACAACTGTTCCAGTAAAGGTAACATAATGGAAAAACAAAGCCTTTTGCCTTAGATTGACACGTATTAACCCCTCGAACGCTGGTAAATGATGTGGATGAGTTGAGGGCACTTAAAGGCAAAGAGATCAGGATTCTTTAATGGACTTTTAATTACTTTTATTCCTCATTGGTACCCACATAGAAAAAATTGCATACTTTCAAGAGAAGTTATGATAAAATTTGTCAGAGTAGTCATTACTTTTTTAAGCAATGGCTTTTAAAACACCAAACAAAGATCTTGTGGATGACTCTAATGCAAAACAGTGAAACCAGCTTCTCATGCTGCAGGCGCTGTCCTATCAGTCAAGCATGTAAAGTGCTGCTCATATGGCAAACCATACACGTATGATGCCTGATGCAGGTGCAGTCCTAGTGGAAAGATGCAAACAACCAAATACAAAAAAAGAAGACACTTGGGACCACAGCATGCCATTAAACCTGGATACTCAACCCGCACTCAGCATCCCCAATCATCGCTTAACGGCCTACAGCTAATTCTCTTTCTCTCTCTGTGCTTTCATCTTCCACCATCTCCACCGCCATCTCTTCAATCTCCACACCATCTCTTGAGATTGACTCCGAACCCTGATGCCTGCTGTATTCCTACGGAAAGCAGAAACAGGAACAAAATCATCAGGGAAAAGAACATATGCAAGCCTCACTTGCTGCTGTGGAGTCATCTTTAAAATGTTTTGATTCTTGTCTTGTTTTGTTTGTCTTATCCTATGAATGAAATATTCAACAGTTTCTTTCTTTCTTTCTTTTGGGTTTGTTTTGTGACCCTAGCCACCTGAGCACCTTTGCACAAAGAAAGGCTGAAAGTAAGTAGGCACTTTTGCAGCAGACGGCCCCTCTGTAATGATTAAAACGCGCCTGATGGTGTAGTTATAAGGCGATGAACAGAATTAATTTAAATATTTAGCTTATCCTAAAGGGCACACAGAGCTAATCAAAGTCTCAGATTTAAATTTGTCACCAATAACTGCCTGAAAAATAACAGATTGACATTCCATTCCTTGAATTTAGTATATATAATGTGACTTATAACTGGCTTTACTGTTGTTCATCATGTTCTGACAAACAAACAAGTTTAAAGGACCTTTGTCCTTTAGTTAAATAACACATCAAGGTTCCCGCATGTTTCTGTTCACAAACAAATTGATGCCGTGTAAATCATCTAATTGGAGGAGACATGTTTGCACTGTATATGCGGTACACCGATGGCGAGGAGCATACTGCATTTATTATGAATGCTGAGTGTTCAAAACCATATGTGATGCCATATGTCATACATGTTGGTGGTTACATAAATCTATCAGAACCGTAGAGTTCATATGAAAAACAGGGCTAAGATGAATTCCCCTGGGGTTTCAATTCTTTTCTTTCATCTAGCATACAACAAGGGCGTTCTCCAAGTACCACTAGTGGGAATCCCACCAGCTGAGAACCACAAATAAACAATAAGATTTAACCGAACCACTCGGCTAAGATTGGTCAGCCCTGAACATGCAATATAAAGCTACAGGGAGGAGATGGTTTATTACAAAAAAACACCTCCAAAACCTAATACACTTCATCATCTTTGAGACTAGATAGATAGATATAGATGTAGATATAGATATAGATACAGTTATAGATACATATACTGTATATAACGTATATATACAAGCCCACATGCCATATAGTAAAAGATATACAGTGGCGCTGAAGAATCTGAGTTAATTAAAATAATCATCTTAAGCTTGTCCTTTCATAATCTGTTCATATGGCTATTTATATAATTCATTTTTAATAGAGATCATGTAATCTTACAACATTAACCATTTATTTCACTGTGCACTGACGCTTACAGCTTTTTAAAGTGAAGTTTATGGCATCTCACCAACTGGCATAAGGTTACCACGGAGCTGACAGAAGGGTGTACAGTGATTACGGGCCAGTCATTGGAGAGTAGCTGGCTCTTTCCCAGAAACCCTACCGGCTTACCGATCCTGCTCTTTCACCTTTTTGTGCAAATACACATCGAAGTGAAGGCTGTGTGTGTTTGTGTGTGTGTGTGTGCTGTATGGGAATAGAATGAACGGATGTCTCCTGGCCTTTTATTCCAAGTGAACATCGTTGTTATTGTCTGTGTGAGTACATTGCCGAGAATGATTAAGGTGTGTATTTTAGAGTAGCGTATGCGGCTCAAATTAAATTAGATTGTAGAGCCAAAAGGTTAAGGATGATTGACACCACCCGCCACCACCTCTCTCTCTCGCTCTATAAACACTAACACACGTAGTCTTCGGTCCTTCTCTTTTCCTAATGATGGTTCAGATTTTGGATCCAGGGCACTGCGATGAAAATGGTTCCTGGTCATTAACATGTTTGGAGCTAATCCCCATTTAATGTGTCCTGGGCCCTTAATGGACTTGCTTTATTTTTCAGTCTGGCTTTGTTGTTTTTAAAGGTGTTAATTACAGTTTTAGGGAGGCAGCTGTCTATTCTGTAATGGAGAAGACACATGCACCATTGTGTGCGTGTGGGTGTGACTGTGTGCGTGTATTTGTGAGAGTGCATCAATAGATGGATGGGTGGTGTGGCGGAACTTTATAGCGGTGTGATGGAAGTTAAATTCAATATGCAGGGAGGGAACAGGGAATTGAACCAACAATCTTCCTATTACAAGATGATTGGCAATTATGTACATAACAAATGGAATAAATTAATGTAGCAAAACATTTGGCATTTCTGTAGAACTGTCAAGTGACAGTCTCTCTCTCTCACACGCACGCACACATACAGAGAGAGACAGGGAGAGAGAGAGAAAGAAAGAGAGACAAACAAATGTTTTCTTTTACTTTTCCTCATTGTCACTAATAAAACATCATTCTCATGGTGAGTTTCATCTACAAATATATCAACAGCATCTATTAAAACATCTGGATATTGTGTCATAAGTGACATGAAATATTTCATTGATGGTCTGTGGAAGCATAGCTTTAAGCTGCGCTAAATCTTAAGCGTCAATAGCCCAGGGTCTGAATATTTATGTAAATCTGATCATTTTAATAAATTAGCAAAAATCCAACTCAATATTTGTCCATTAACTATAATGACTCTATAACATAATACTGTTTTAATGAGCCATCAAACGAAGAGAAACTGTGAGATGTTTGACAAAATTATAAGTGCTGTGGTTTGCAACAGTTTCTATTTTTGGCCCACCCAGCTGTGTTGTGGGTAAACCACACTCATGCACCCGCACACACGTACATTTGCCTTTGTCTCTCTTATCTCTTATCTTAGGCCTATAGTTTAGTTTATTTACTTTACAAAATAAATCAAATTGAGTTCAATTTAAGGCAAACAGTCCAAAGTTAATTATTTATCCATTACTTAATTGTGATATGCATGAAATTATTTTTTTTAATCTTTGAATTACAAGAGAATTTTGCAGCAACCCATCAATAAATACCCCAAAATCCCATTATTTTAGGCAGCTTTTATTTCTTAACTAAAATACCGTATATGTCCCCTGTCACACTATTAAAATATGAGTCAGTGAAGATGGTGCTGGTGCTATAAGTAACTCAGAGTTTAAGGTTAGTGCCATAACTAAACAAACCCAGACCTGTAACTCTCCTCTTAATCATATTCATTAGTTTGGGATTAGATGCAGAAGAGAAACATTCTCACGGCTGGTAACCATTTTTTAATAATAATAAGACATGTTATCCTCTGGTCTAATTTTAGTCTCTAGGTGGTTTCTCACGGAGATCAGTAATAGACACAGTTCAGTTTCACATTAGTGTGTGTGTGTGTCTGTGTGTGTGACATATATGTGTGTGATGGAAAGTGAACCATCTGATATTTGATATGTATATAAAAATACACATCAGTTAGCAGCACAAACTGCTATTCACAATTCAGATGGCTTGACAGATAAATGTGTGTTTGTTTAGAAGAGAGACAGAGGGTTGGACAATATATGTGTATGTGTGTGTGTTTGTGCGTGTGTGTTCATGTACGTGTGTGTCTCTGATCTGCAGGCTGACTATATTCACACCTGCCAAAGACTTTCCCCCCCAGACAGATAAAAATCTGTCACCTTCTCATCTCTCTCTCTCTCTCTCTCCTTCTCTCTCTCACACACTCTCTCTCTCCCTGTCAAGCTTTCAATAATGTCTTTCCACCATACCTCTTTCCTTCCTCAAACTTTAATTTATTTCTACTCTGCGGTGGCTTTCAGGACACAGACTCCTTCCCCACAGAGAGGTGCTCGTGCTGTCCTCCTCTTATTATTATTCCTTCTTTCTCAATCTCACACCCTCCTCTCTTGCGGCTCAGGCACGTCCATCTCTTCCATTTTTATTCCCAGCTCAATTTCAGTGTAATGGCTTCTGGGTTGTCACAAAACCCGACATGCTGCCAAAGCACAATATAACACAGTGAAGCATATTTACATTAGAAAACATAAATGCCCTCAGAATCAGGCAAAGACGATACAAATAAAAATTTAAAACTAGTTCAGATTGCATATGCAAGGAGAAATTTCCCTCATATTATACTCTCTAATTAAAACGATATGCAGAGGACGCATGACAATATAATATAACGAGCCAGTTTGGATGAAGATCAACATCAATATATTTTTGAGCACAAACCTGAGAAGAAAATAAACATTCAAGGATAAAGAGAAAAAAAACACCCATTTACGTTGTGTTGTTCAAAATGATAAATGGCCTAAAAGCATAAAAAATCAGACACGAGCATCTCTCAAATATTCCCATTATCCAACCAGCCGTCATCTTTACTGGATTATTAAATATGAACAAATAAATAATATTTGCACACCAAATGCGCACGCCCTGTGCTTGTGTAGCTTGTGTAACAGAAAATACTTCCTGTTTTTCTTAAAATAAAAACATGTTTAAACAAAGAAAATTGGACCTCATATTAAGCCATCGCTCTGAATTCAAAACAACAAACTGGAACTTCTCAGGGGGAATAGAATAGAATAGAATAGAATAGAATAGAATAGAATAGATACTGTGACAAAACTCACAGGACGCTCTATTACATATATTACAATTAATTTGACATTCTCGTATCTTATACTGTATGTGTTATCTGTTTTTGTCATGTATTCTTTTTGTCTTTGGTGTTTCAGAGTTAACGCTGAGGTCCTGTGAAATGTAACATGTGACTAAAAACACTATAAAAAATAACTCAATTCTCTTACACAAAATCTTAACGTCAAGTGTTTGATTGTACATGCACAGCATATTCTGGTCCAAGTCTAGCCTATGATAAGGTGTGAAAGATGAGCGCCCCCTGTGCACACAGCTGTTGTCTCCTTCCTGTGTGGTCTGAGGCTTTTTGCTTGCATAGAGAGAGAGAGAGAGAGGTATAGAGAGCTGGAATGGCATGTGCTGTACACAACTAAAGTAGGCTGAATGTTGGTTTGTCAACAATGTTGTGGGACTGCGGTGCTGACAGTTCAGCAAAAGTAAAAACATCTGAGCAATGAAATTTCTCAGACGTTTCTGTCATGCTAAGCAGTGTTGTTTGTGGAGTACATACTACATGTCAGGGCTCAGATATTTGCAGGGGATCAAGTACTCAAGCAAAACAACAGGCAACCAAGCATCTAACAGTTTTATTACTCTGGATGGACCACACAAGTTCATTTATTGTGCTTTAAACGGCAGTCATCCCCGTAATAAATCACAAACTGATGCACATCATTTAAAACGAAAATTACCTGATTTCTCCTGACTGATCTGAGAAAGCGACATGTTGATGGTAGCTATCTGTTACTATAATGCAGCGCAAGTATTGATGGCTTCATAAAATTGGAAACTGTTTACGTAACCGTGCAACTGAGACAGACTGTGTGGGCGAGAAGAGAAGAGAAGAGAAGAGAAGAGAAGAGAAGAGAAGAGAAGAGAGGAGAGGAGAGGAGAGGAGAGGAGAGGAGAGGAGAGGAGATCAATGTTTTGTTTTTATTTCAGTGAGATACCAGTAAGTTAATTCCATGTTCACATCTTTGGCTCTGTGCTCCACAAGTCCATTCACTTTCAATGGACAAATTTTGTTCAACAGCAACAGACACAGCTGTCAGACAGGAAAAACACTTTCAAAGGCTGCAGAACAGGTCGCGGAGTTCAGAGAGGATTTTTCCATAGCAACCATTGACAAATTTGATGTCCCACGAATTATGAAAACAAAACATTGGGTGTGCTGCAGCCTGGGGCACATTACACACAAATCACAGGTGTCTGTACCTGAGATTTTGTAAACACGCAGGCACGGTTGCGGTTGTGGTTTACTGAGGTTGCTACGATTAGGGGATTTGGTCTTGCCATAGCCGAGTGTGTAGGGACTACCCGGGCTGGGATCGAATTCTCTGCACGAAGGTTTCTACAATAGGATCTCGTCTTGCTTATATCACTGCCTCATGGGTCTGGGTTGTGTGTCATGTATAAAAGAAAACCACAAACGTAGTAAGAGAGTACACACAGAATATAACAAAAGATTTCTTTATTCACGTACTGTACCATTAAAAACAACTGCAACAGTTCCAGTAATGAGGAGGCACAAGTCTAATTTTTTTCGTAAATCCTGCTGAGAGCTACAACTAAATCCATGCTCATTACACACAAGTAATCATTGATCATGTTTATTGATCTTTGGCCCCAAGGAGTTTGAGGACACAAGGGACAACCCACGTAATGCGTAAAATCAATGCACTCACACTAATTGGCGGAGGCCGAGTGTGAGCCAATGGAAGTGAGAGCTTTTCTCAGAAAGATCCATCCGGCCTGAGGTTACTCATCTGTGGGGAAATTGAAATCTGATTGAAGAGGATGCACTGAGGCCGCATACCTGTGACCTTCACCTCAACATGTCCTGACCGCTGAGGACGTGGGGTTGATTGATTTCAGCTCATTGGTCACTGTTTGAAAATAAGAGCTCAACTCAGTAAATCAATCATTCTACATGCAATGCAGCATTCGTACGGAAGCAGCTGGTCAATGATGTGTTAAATTCTAATCAATCGGTCAAATGTTTTACAGTGTTTTGATGCAATGTTTTTACACAGGGAATAAGGAAGTGTTCCACAAATTATAACGCGCTGTATAAAGCAAATTTTAATAAAACAATTGTCATTCTGAGGAGGTTAATGTGCCATTTTACTACACACAATTATTGGATATGTATTACTACAAATTATTATTATTATTATTGATTGTGCACTGAATAATAGAATAGAATAGAATAGAATAGAATAGAATAGAATAGAATATACTGTTTCTGTTTGGGTGACGGTGCTCTCTCTCTCTGAGATCCATAAAGATCACTGACAATGATAATGTACTGCACATCTCTGTATATTACTGTGTATACTTTGAAGTCAAGAGTAACATAAATCACCGTGTTACTCTGTTAAATATACGCTATACTGCACTATACACTGTGTACTACGCTACATTATGATTATTACATTATAATGATTATGATGATGATTGTTGTTGTTGTTGTTATTGTTAATGTGACAAGATTTTGTAGGTAGGGGGAGAGCATTTTTGGATTTAAAACATTTTGTATTTGAAATATATTTATTCCAAATACATTTATCAGCACATTTACATTAAAAGCGGTTCTTTTTTCCCCACGTTTGGTATATCTAATTTATTTCTTCGTATGAACCCGGACAATCAGTCATGGAGTACTCACAGAGGGGGCTCCTCCAGTGACTTTTCAACAAACACTTAGTGATATGAAGAAACAGGTATGGAGGAGGAGGGAGCTGAATTATTCAGGATGCGAGATTGCAAGGTGTTGTTTGAGACACAATACATTCGGTCCAAAGAGAGCGAGAAGAACTATGAGAGTGAAGGGAAGAGCAAAAAATACAGACTTGATGAAAGTAGCCTGATTACAGCTTTCTTTATATGACACTTCTTATTGCTGTATTAATTTTAGTTGCACATTTAGTCACAATAATGAAGAAAAAAAACCATAAACAAATCAGAAGCAAGAGGGAGGCTTACAGGCTTGCAGAGAAGAGAAGACAAAAGAGCAGGCGTGTGGAAATGAGATTGTGTGTTTTGGGAGTAGAGTGTCTGCAAGTTGACAAACGGAGCGATGCGGAGAATAGACGCAGGTGGGGAAGGAAGGGAGAGAGGATAAGTGAAGTATCAGCAAGAAGCTCAATGGCAGTGAAAACCAAGGCCGCCACGCTGCCTCTGCGTCGCTCTTGTGAGTGGGAGGCACCGAGCGGCAGGATGACGGCAGCATTCATTTTGTTAGGGTCCATATATCAGCCATCAAGGTGAGTGAGTGGATGAGTGAACCTTCCTTTGATGGAAAAAAGACACATTTCAACAGCAAATATTGATAGTAGTAGAATGAGAAAAGTAATGATGGATTAGATGTTCCAGTCTGTAAATCTCATATCAATAGAGACTCTTTTCTGTATTGTGATTGTGAGTGATGCACTTTGTTCTCACCGTCATTTCAGATCATCAGTAACATCTGCAGCGATTCTGCGGAGATGTGCTCCTGCCTGTCATCCTTTTGCGAGAGGCCCACACACAATTTAGCATGCCGCCATCCGGGACATCATGAGAGCAAACAGCCTGCGACAAATGTGGGGTGTGTTGCTGACAGAGTCGAGTTTCTTTAGAGCGCAAGTCGCAAAGGCTGGGAAATAAGAGCGCAGGGAAGGAGGTACAAGTACGCAAAGATGGAGAACAGACAAGAGGAGTGGGCAGAAGAGACTGTGAGAAACAGTGGCAGGTTTGACGCCAGAGGAGCACAATCCCATGGGGACAAGAGACTAAGGAAGTGGATACACTATAGAGAAGTAGGCTAGTCAGCGAAACACAGGCTGCTCAATCCCGGGGGAGGGGAAGCCGGACAGGCAAAATAATGGAGACGTTCGTGAAGGTCCCAATGCAGCGTAGGGTGAATTGTAGGCGAATGAAAGATGGCAGCTTCAGTTATAAAAATAAAGCTGGAGCAGAGGCTAGAGAAGTGGGCCAGTGAGTGAAAGACGGCCGGCACATGCAGTAAGGAAATTGGTGCAAAGGTCAAAGAAGTGGGCTAGAGAGTGAGACATGGCCGAGTTAATGCCAGGCGGGTACCTGCATCTTTCATATATAAATATTTATATGTAGGCGTGTGCTGTACTGTGTGTGTCAGTATATTGTTACTGCCAAACTAGCCACACTCCTCCAGTCCAGTAGGGGGCAGTATTGCACCAAGAAGCTGGTTTGTCAAAATTTGCTGCAACAATCAAGTATAGACACAGATTATTACTGAAATGACATAAATTACTTAGAGATGTCTGAGATATTTCCCTTTTTTCAATCAATACTGCCCAGTGTTAGCCCAGAGACAACATTTCTCTTTGTCATCTATTCAAGAATAAATGAATAAATAAATAATTTGTCTCATCCTGCTACTTAGAAAACTACAGTTAACATTTTGAGAAAGTCAAACCTGAACACCCATTTCAGAACAGTTAGTGCGTATATGAGTGTATGACTGAATGTGTGACAGAGGACTTGTGCTGATCCTCTTTATACATGAGGATCAAACATGGTCACGTATTGTCACTTTCAGCAAATCCTTTTCACTGGCTCACACTCCTAAAGGCACACACACACACAACACAGCTTGTGGAACTGACGTGCGTGGTTAACAGTAGGTCATATTTATCATAACAAGAGATTTTTTGCACTGCTTATCCGGATCCGGCTTGCAGAGTCAGCATTCTGAGCACTGTCGCCAAGATGTCCCTCTCCCTGGTAACAGCCCTCAGCTCCTCAGATGATACGTATCTCAACAGTGCCTGGGGTTTTCAACCTATTTAGGCTCATGGACCACCTTCCTGACTCTGTAGCAACCTGGGGACCCCTGATGTTGGTGTTGAGGACAGGGGCTAAAATCAGGGTGTCTTTTTGGCCTAATAACAAAAGATTTCATAAAATTGTATAATTATTACGATCTTTGTCAAAGACGACCTGCAGGGGTCGCCGAATCAGAACCGAACCCGAACCGAACCCGAATCAGAACCGAACCCGAACCCGAACCGAACCGAACCGAACCCGGAACAGAACCCGGAACCGAACCCGGAACCGAACCCGGAACCGAACCGAACTCGGTACCGAACCCGAATCAGAGCCGAACTCTGAACCGAACCAGGAACCTGAAAACAGAACCGATGGCAAACCTGGAACTGATATCGAACTCGGACCTTAAACTAACCCTAACCCTAAGCCTATCCTTAACCTTAACCCTAACCCTAACCCTAACTCTAACCCTATCCTTAACCCTAACCTTAACCGTAACCCGAACTCTAACCCTAACCCTAACCCTACCTCTAACCCTAACCCGAACTCTAACCCTAATTCTAACCCTAACCCTAACCTTAACCCTAACACTAACACAACCCTAAACCTATCCCTAACCTTAAACCTAACCCTAACCCTAACACTAACCCTAACCCTAAGCCTAACTCTAACCCTAACCCTAACACTAACTCAACCCTAACACTAACCCTAACTCTAAGCTTAACCCTAACCCTAACCTTAAGCCTATCCTTAACCCTAACGCCAACCCT
>OMNV01008536.1:0-12868 GCA_900303265.1 Brotula barbata
TAGCCCTAACCCTAACACTTGCCCTAACCCTAACACTAGCCCTAGCCTTAACCCTAAGCATAGCTCTAACCCTAACCCTAACCCTAACCCTAGCCTTAACCCTAACCCTAGCCCTAGCCCTAACCCTAACCCTAGCCCTAGCACTAACCCTAAGCATAGCTCTAACCCTAACCCTAGCCCTAACCATAACCCTAACCCTAGCCCTAACCATAGCTCTAACCCTGGCCCTCGCCCTAGCCCTAACCCTAGCCCTAACCCTAACCCGAGACCTAACCCTAGACCTAACCCTAGCCCTAGCCCTAATCCTAGCGCTAGCCCTTACCCTAACCCTAACCCTAGCCCTGACCCTAACCCTAGCCCTAACCTGAACCCTAAACCTAACCCTAACCCTAGCCAAAACCTTAACCCTATGCCTAACCCTAACCCTAAATCTTAAACTAACCCTAACCCTAATCCTAAATTTAACCTTAACCCTACCTCTAACCTTTACCCAAACCCAAACCCTAACCCTTTATGATATTGTGCGACGATTACATCCTCAAAGTATGCCGTTAGCTAACGTCATAGTTCTCTCCAACAATGTAACGAAGACGTGCATCACAGGAGATTTAGTAATGGCTACACGCAATAGCGTCTAAAAAAACAATAAGTAGATGTACGGCGCATTCCTGCCTATGCGCTGCTGTGATTTAACCTCACTAGCTCACGGCCTGACCGCTGACGTCGGCATAGCTAACGGGAGTGGCAGACTAGCACCAGTTGAAATACTATGTTCTTGTTCTTTTTAAAGAACGATTAAGATATATATATATAGAAATATATGAAATAGATTCCTAGGCCAAAAAAAGACACGAACCATGCTATAATCACAAATTGGATAGTGGTACCCTCCTGTGGCCGAAATCGGCACTACAAAAATAAACACTTGGAAAAATGAGCATATCTGATAAACATTTTTTGCTTGCCTCTCAGGGCTTCCGTAATCATGACTGAGAGCTAAAAAAATCACGGAAGCAGGATTTTGGAGTTGGAACTGGAAGTTGCAGTGAAACGTGACATACTGGTTGTGTACTTACAAAATGGATAAAGGAGGTAATCCCTTAAAAGGAGCAGCGGTTGAGCTTTTTTGTGGATTCTATCATCTGGTGTCACGTTACATCTTACATAATTGGATCTGCATTCATGCTGTACCACACATGTCACCGCTGGTGCCAAAAGAGAGTGGAGGGACGAGAGAGGGAGAGAGAGAGAACTCGTGTTATGTTTCCGAGAAAGGCTTACATCTAACTTAAGCCTTCAAACACTGGTACTCTATGCATTGGTAATTAGCTGCACTTATGGAGAAAAAAGTGAAAATCTCATCACTGCTTCATTTATGGCTTGAGTCATAATAACCCTTACTTTTTGGATCTATGGCATGTTAAATATTCCTTTAATGTATCCTTATTCTAGATCATCCTAATGTTTTTGGGTTGTCATGAGAGTTTCTGATACAGTATAATCCAGTGTTTCTGAAGATGGACCCACCTTCCCGTGTTATTATCTGTCTATGCTGACATCCTGTGATTGGTGGCTGCAGGATCATGATCACATGACCTGACCTGAGTGTAACCCTCAAATCGAGTGGAAAAAATATAATTTACTCCCTCTCTTTATGGTAAACCTTTCTCTAGGTTTTGGGGCATCGTGAGAATAAAGTGCTCTCTTACACCGAGCATGAGCAGAGTTCTTTGGATTAATTATTATTTTCTGTCGTGATTACAGATAGACTTAGCGGTTGAGCGCTGTCCCTGCCCGCATCACTGGCCTTCACAGCGACTGTAGGGGCCCAGAGCCAGGGCCCCGCTCCACATAGCCCCATCTGTTGCCCACCTGCTACAGCGAGGACACAGACATTCAAAATGTAAAGTCCAAATCGCTGATAGCGATGAGTCTGATGCAGTCTCCTTATCACTGACACTCATCATAGAACCAACTCTGGTATTTGAGAACAAAGGGGGACCGACCCCCTGCATTGCCTGCAGCTCATCACAACGTATCCAACTCCAATCCACTTGAAAAGTTTGTGCCACGGTATCATCTTATCGCCATCTTCATCGCCTGCTTACCGCAATCACAACACAACCATCTGCTAAAAAGCTGCACAGGATGTTTCACTCTCAAACTGTGGCTCAGTTATACACCTGATTCCAGTCCGAGCTACATTAATGTGCCACAATTACAGTAAGCGGACGAGCAAATGGCCAATCCCCACCCCGACAGCGGAAAATTCCCACCAGCCCTGTTGGCCTGGTTCTTCTAACAGCCCTTCACCATTCAGGCTTGACAGCTAAAGGCCTTCTCCACGAGCTCCTGCTGCATTCACCACTGGATGCTAACAATCAAAGTACGGGCTGCTTTTTTTCCAGCACGCTTCAGGAAGATTGTCCTCGCAAAAGCACCCCGACCGTAAGAACGTCAAGTGCTCAGACGTGATTTGTGGAATTATTTTCCGCTCCTCGTGTTTGTGTTATCACAAGGGGAAAATGCTTCACAAGCACTTTGCACAGCCCGAGAGCGCAACATTCTGGCATTTAACACTCGGCCATGTTTACTCCGAGGATGATGGGCAGAGAATACGAATGCTCGCTGACATGATGAACCAGCAAAATGGCACACACGCACACACACACATAGGAGCGTGCACACACCTATTCATTTCAAGCCAAACAGACAACAGAATACGAACCCACACCTTGAATGTTAAAAATATGTGAATAATGCCGCATTCATGTATTCACGTCGATATGTGCGGGGCTAAAGTGCATGATTATGATACAAAGTAAAATCATTTCTCTGCACAAAAAAGTATTTCAGCCCACCGCTCAAGGCTGCATCTCATAACTACCTCTGCCTGCAACAGAATTTATTCTGACACCTTTGGAATGAATCATCTGCTATAGGCTTTAAAATGAAAAAGTATAAGTAAACAATACTTTTCTGAGGACGGAGTGCTGTGAAAATCTTTGAAAAACTACATGATGATGAAATGAAGCATTTTGAGCAATAAATTACTTACATTTTTTTGATAACAGAAATTTACACCAAAAAGGTGTATATTTATTTGAATTCTAACTGTAACGGTCCATGCTGAGGGATAGATGACAGGATGAGGACATCTGACCGTGTAGACTGTCAATATTATGATGTCTCACTACACACTGATCTACATTTTGCCCGTTGTGTCTTTTGCGTGACTGTGAACTTTCACCTTTACGTTGCCTCGGCTGCCCGAAAAGCTGACTGACAGAAACTAATGCAAAAACTTGACCATTGTTGGTTTCAGTGCTCCTGTTGATATGCAGAGATAAAGACATTGTTCCAATAACAGCCACAGACGGGGAACTATCACGGGCTGCTAAGTGCTAATCAATCAGCTTTGTATCAATCATTTTAGCAGATGATCAAAGGTGTAATTCTTTGATCCAGATTCATACACACACAAATCAAATAATCATAAATGCAGTGGACCATTCAGAGATCATTAAACCTCAAAATGTAGCATTTAGCATCACAATAACCAAAAAACATGCAGCTTTAGTTTGCAACACAAAGATAGGAACATCACAAAAACATAAGAGACCTCAATGAAACAAAAGAAGAAGAATAGAAGGGATGAGCATGGGTAGATTCAATTTGTCCAGGTTTCTATGATGATGATGATGATGATGATGATGATGATTATTATTATTACTACAATTTTTTTATCATCATCATCATAGTTTGTTATTTTGTTTTGAATGTTTTTTAGATTGACAAAGTACAAAAAAACAAGTTATTATTTCATACATTTTATATTTTATTATAAGAATTATATTATCGTTATAGGATGTGAGTGATGCATTTTTAATTACCATAGTTTTTTTGTGACTGAATTTGGTTGATTATATTTGAAAGTATTGATTAAAAACTAAAGGCCTTATCTCTGGATTAGCGCCTATTCTCAAGCTGATTTTTGCGTCATCCTCCTCAAAAACAAACAAAGCGTCCGAGGTGAAAACGGCGTGGATTTTTAAAAAGTGCTGTCTCTTGTGTTTACTCGTCTGACGACTACTTTGTTTGTGTCACACTATCAGGCACACTTATCTGCCGCGTTCATTGCTGGTTGGTGGTAGTAATTGACTCCCATTGTATCGCTATCCATCAAAGTTGCTGAACCAGTCCAACAGTTAGCTCAGCAGCGGTTTGGTCAGTATACAGTACATGGGCCTGCTGTGTAAAGTAAGGCATAAAAACCAGACGGCCGATTAAACAAACAGCCAAATCACCTGCTTACTTCAAAAAGCTTCTCCTCCTTTTTACCCCGGCGACAGTCTACCCTGAAGACCTGTCCGCTCTTGTTGCTGTGTATTGTGGCTGTGCTTCCGGTTCAGTATTTACGGTAACACTGGTAATGGTACTACGGTACCATTTTCCGTCCCTTCTGCTGGAAACAATGTGTTGAAAAATGACCCCATTCACACCTCCCAACCTTTCTCTCCCTCAGCATTGACAACATCTTATCCAGCTTCCTGTTCTCTGTCAGGATCTAGGCCATGTTCTTTTCCTCCAGCCAAGCCTCTCCCATCTCACTCCATCACCTATTTATGGTCTTTTTTTGTTTTGTTTTTCAGCTTGCCATATTTCTTCACGGCGCCGCTCACAGACAGCAGCCGCTCGGTGGAATAGGGCGGCGCACGCTGTGTTGATCTTGGATTGATGGCGTCAGGAGGCGTTCGAAGTAGTTTTCTTTTCTAGTCCGTTCCACAAAGGACACAATTATGATCAAAATTTCCTCAAAATATACAAATCTGACATCTTCCTCCACGCACTGGTGCACCTGTTGCACGTCATGTCAGCGGTCATCAAAATGTTGACTGTGTGTGCGTGCATGTGTGTACAGTAAATAACACCTCAAAGTCTCCTCTAAATTCAGACCCGGAGGAGCGGAAATTTTTTTTCAGCTCATAGTGGTAGAATGTAACTTTATTTAACAGTAAAATAAGCTTCAATTCAAATAGAATAAAAAGCATGGAGCACACCGGCAGTGTGTGTGGCGGGTAGAGGATGGCGTGGCCCCTGATGCCAGCCAGGGTAGGGTAAATACTACTTAATTTGTGTATGTGTGTGTTGGTGGGGGTGCTTGATGTCTGTGTGGGCGTAAACATTACCTGAAAGATTCCAGAACACACCGAGAGAGGACACTATAAATGCACGCAGGTGTGGGTGTGAAGGCATCAGAGAGACACTGCAGCCCATGGGGACACACCTAATCTGTCCGAGCTGTAAATAAGAAGCACAGACGCGAGGCCCAGCTGGGATTTTCCACTCAACTTTGGAATTTGCTTCCGATACAGAGGTGAGTTTGGACCGAGAGAAAGCCTGAGACTGCTACACCTTAATTGTTGTTTTTAGCCGTGCCGGATTATTGCACCGCAAGATTACAGTGAGACAGGGATTAACTGTAGGTGGTCCTAAAAAGTGAAAGTACTGCACAGTTTATGTGTAAATTGAATTAAATGATCAGAAATGACTAATTTCAGTCATCTGAATATTTACTCATAATTCACTAAATATGCTTAGAAATGTATGAAATAACTGCAGGATTGGAATGAAAGCCACATTTTGATCTAAACACACATCCCACAAATGCAGTTTTAAGAAACTAATAAAGTAAAATATTGAAGATGGGTATGGACTTCCAAGAAGAGTGATAATTTACTATTTTGTGACGCTGTTGTTGAATGTGTTGGATTTAAATGTGTTTACTGGACACAGCTGTGACAAAACTTTAAGCCTTTACAGAGAACCAAACACTTGAACAGTTGTTGGAAAAGCAGACAGAAAGCCAACAATGAACAAAAAGCTGAAAACAAGCCATCAAAGAGCAGAAAAGCAGAAGAATACAAAATATTCACATAATATTCACAGAGGACAAAACATAAAATCACAGTAATCATCTTCTTATTTCAAACTTTGGTTGTTGCTGCGCAGTTTTGCATTGTTTGGTTCATTGATTGTTTTGTGCTTTGCTGACTGTAGTGTGTGTGGTGGTGTTTTTGTCTGTGAAGCCTTTTTAGATTTACAGCCCTTCTTTCCATTCTTTCCCTCTGTGTTATGGATGCTGCTTGGATGTTTCCATCTTAGCTGTTTTCTAATGCAAAGCAATAATTCCAACGCATGCAGACAATTCAGGCCTCCATAACGTTGACATGATTTCACATATTTGGTGACAGAATGAAAACACGCAGGCTAAATAACGGAGTGCAGAGGAAGTCACAAAACGCCTGTGTGATTATTATTTCCTTTGGCAAAATGACTAGACATGACGTTTGAGAGCTGAAAACAAAAACACAAAGTGAGTGCACAGATCATTTTGTATTCTTGAATGCTGCCTAACAGGCACGCCGTGATCCAAACGGGCTGTTTACATGGCTTGGCAGGAACAGAGGCTATAGTTATTTGGAAACCACTGTACAGCCAATAGTGCCAGTTAGCATCCATCAAGAGCCAGACTTATGAGATTTTAGAGGCTCAGTAAAGTCAAAAATTATTATGTCTACCAGCCGCTGGCATTCGGCTCGAGTTTGCCCAAATTATTTTAACGCAAGCTTTATTTTTGCTGCATTGAAAGAAAACAAAGACGATCCCTGTGACAGAATTGCCAAATTATTCGCCTTTGTTGGGAGTTGACTTGTGCTTCAGTGGTTTGTCATTAACTTTAGGTTATTACTAGTGTGGTGAGTAAGCACAACTACAGCTGTCCATTAAGTGTTAGATTAGAAAATAAGTTTTCTGCATTTAAATGTGTGAGGTTCTATTACCACGAGGATTAGAAAACATAAAATGTTGTAATTTTGCCTTGGAATGTCATAATTAAGGGGTAAAAACTTGAACGTTCGACTTATAATCATGAAATAGAATTGGAAAGTCAGACTTTGGAAAGTCATAATTAGGCGGAAAGAATTCAAAAGTTGACTTTAGAAAGTCAAAATTATGAGATAAAAACTGCATGTCAACTTTGGAAAGTCATAATTATGAGATAAAAACTAAACGTCGACTTTTTCGTTTCATTTTTCATTTCTATCCTGGCTGAAATTGGCTCCCATAGTTTCCACAGTGAAGTACTGCAGACTCGTGTAGCCGATATCAAACATTTGTCTGATCCTCTTGCGTGCTTCTAACGTTTTCATTTTGGTACTGTTCTCTCATAGGCTGCTACACGATGTTTGGGCCTTTGGGAAAACACATCCAGGACTGTCTGGCAGAACGGAGAATTCGGCGGACTAGACTGGTGACTAAGGACGGTCGCTGCAACATTGAATATGGAAACATAATGTACAGCAAGAACTTGGCGTTCCTGGCTGACTTTTGGACCACCTTTGTTGAGATCCGGTGGCGCTTTGTCCTCTTCTTTTTCATCGCCTCTTTCACGCTCAGTTGGTTCATTTTCGGTCTGCTGTGGTTCTGGATTGCTCGTAGTAACGGAGACCTCACATGGCAGAACCCGCCAGAGGACCACATGCCTTGTGTGAACAATGTTTTTGGACTCACCTCTGCGTTCCTCTACTCCCTGGAAACCCAGACAACCATCGGGTACGGTGGGCGAATGATCACTCCTCACTGTCCAGGTGCTGTGGCTCTGATCATCATCCAGTCCATCCTTGGAGCCATTATCAACTGCTTCATGTGTGGAGTCATCCTGTCCAAAATCTCCTCACCAAAAAAGAGAGCTAAGACCATCACGTTCACCGATATGGCTGTCATCAGCCCCAAAAACGGCACCCTTTGCCTCTCCATCAGAGTGGCCAACCTGCGTAAGACCCTGATGATAGGCAGCCAGATCTACGGAAAACTGCTGAGGACAACCGTCACACCGGACGGGGAGACAATCATAATGGACCAGGTCAACATTGACTTCATGATGGACGTGGGTAAAGACAACCTCTTTTTCGTTTGTCCTCTCACACTGTACCACATGATCGATAAGAGCAGCCCGTTCTTTGAGATGGCCGTGGACACGCTCCACAAGCAGGAGTTTGAGCTGATCGTCTTCCTGGATGGCACGGCTGAGTCCACCAGCTCTTCCTGCCAAGTCCGGACTTCTTTTATTCCTCAGGAAATCATGTGGGGCTACAACTTCTTGCCCATTATCTCCAGAAGCAAAGAGGGCAAGTACAAAGTGGATTTCTCCAACTTCTCTAGGGTGGTGCCTGTAGCCACTGCACACTGTGCCTACTGTTTCCACAACATCAAGGGCCACCATCACCACTCCAGGGACGGTCGTGACAATGAGGGCTTTGAGGTGATTGATATCAACGATGCCCCTAATATGACGAAGATGTGAGGTGAAGGACACTGAGATCTCGAGCAGATCTTCACTAAGACTCTAAAGAACTGACCAGGGATGAAGGCAGACGCAGTATCCTAATGGTAGACGGTGCCTTTCGAAGCATTTAAATATGAAGCAAGAGAAAATTCGCTTTTTGCTAGTGTTTTGTTATGGTTAAGTTGATGGATTTGTATGTTGTTGCCTATCGCTTTGACGCTGGTGTCAAAAAAGGATTCAAAAAGAGATGTCAAATGTAAGTGATGGTCCCAAAGCTCCATGAAAACGTTCCCTGTCGCCGTACAGTAAAGACACAGTACTGTAAAGGTACTTCACGGTAAAGGTACTGGACTGTAAAGACACAGTGCTGTAAAGGTACTGTACTGTTAAGGTACCATACTGTAAAGGTACTTCAAGGTAAAGGTACTGTACTGTAAGGGTACTGTAAAGACAGCACTGTAAAGGTACTGTGCGGTAAATGTACTGTACTGTTAAGGTACCATACCGTAAAGGTACTTTACGGTAAAGGCACTGTATGGTAAAGGTACCGTATTATAAAGGCACTCTACTGTAAAGTTCTTTACTGTAACGGTACTGTGCATACTGTACAAATGTATCCATGCTGTGCAAGGAGTGTCTTGGTCTCACCTCTGGACTTGCAAGTCAGATTTATGGGGTAAAGAAAGGGCAAAAAAAGAAAGGCGAAGGATCTTTCTGTGGCTAAACCTTACAGTTACATGAAAGACCAGCATTGGTTGGGGGGAGAGGGGTGGAGTTATTGTGAAGGGTGTGAAAAAGACACTGAAGTGGTTATTTAATATTTCATGCTACTGTTTGCTTCTGTACAAAAGAGCCATTTGGACCAGAGCTGAACTGTCCCCGATTGAGGCTCGATCAAAGGGTTGGGCACACACTCACATGCCAGTCGTTTGAGACTGGGTGATGGTCGTGCTTTTCTCCCCATTGAAGACACTGTTCTCAGGAAACACTTAAGATATGGCTGCACGCAGCACTGAACATAGGAAGACAAGCTAATCTGTTTGTAAGTTTTTATATGTGATCTCAGGGTGAAATGTTAACAAAATAAAGGATATTTTTGGATTCATATGCATGTCTGAGATGTGATTTTTCATCCAAACATACCTTGGTCATAGGCAAAGACGAAGGCACAGACATAGACAGGAGGGAAAGAGGACAGACCCCACTGGAACTTCAAAAGTTATTCCAGGACACCAAGGTCCAAATATTCAACCCAAATGTGAAGTCGGTGCTCCTCTGTGGCTCAGAAATATGGACTAAGAAACTAGAACCAGGTAAACTGTAGACCTTCATCAACAAACCAATCCTAAGGCCCAATCCCACTAGAAAGGAAAATCTCTGGAAAGAAACAGGAGAGGATCCAGGTCCAGATCAGGTTTGCTGGTTCGGACACACTCTCTCTCTCCAAAAACCTGCAGCCAAAGTAACCAGATGATCACTAAAATGGAACCCACGGGGGGACAGAAGCCGTGGAAGACCTAGATCAACTTGAAGGAAGAAATGAAGGAGTTGGGATCCACATGGATGGAAGTGGAGGAAGTAGCATAGAACAAAGAGCAATGGAGAAAAAACGTCAAGCTCGATGGTCTCAAAGGTCAAATCCTAGCGACAGCTGCCATCCCTTATTATGGTTTTTTATCTATATACAAGTCAACCCAGACCTGAATGCAGTGTTCCAAACAACAAAGCAACAAAGTATTTAGTGGATGAGGGCTGTCGTTTACTGCCCGCAGACTCTAAACATGAAAACCAGAACTCTCCGTTCTGAGAGACGCCGCTGCACACGACTCGTTAGCATCCGCTAGACAACAAGTGACAAAAGAGCTATGAATCAGAACTTTTTAATGAACTGTTGTCGCAAGTGTATAATGCAAGTTGTAATTAAGAAATATGCAAGTATACTGCAGGCACTCGGCTCATAATAGAAACAAGTCTAATGACACCATACACACTATGGTACCACAACCAACGCTATGATTTAAAACCCAAAATGACACAGAGGCGTCGATCTGTTCACCCGGTGTTATGGAGGAAAATTAGAAAACAAGGAATAGCTGTTCAAATTCCCACACACGGTTGAAGATGACGAGGCTCGGACATCATCTTCATCATTAGACCCACAGCAGCAGACAGCTACGCCGTCAGACCGACGCACTCACTATTCAAGCTCTGTCATAAAGAATAACACAAAAACAATTCAGAAACGATTTTTACATCCTATTTTTGATATTTATTTATTTGTGAATTTATAAATGAATACATACGTTAATGTGTTTGAAAATAATAAATTACAATATGTTATGAATTATAAAAAGTAATAAATACTATATATGTACATACATATATATGGATGTTTCAATTTTGTGCTATTTTCTGCTTCACTGTGGTGAATTAAGGAGAGAAATGGTGTTCTACGTTTATGCATTTATTGTAATTAATGGAAATGTTGAAGAACATGAGATGATAAAATATTGCTGTTGTGAGGCTCTAAACTCTCTCCCGCTCTCTCTGTCTTGGTAAAGCGACTGTTCAGGACCTTTTTCCTTTAGGATGTCAACCCTCACCTATGATGTTAATTCCTCGCTCACTGTATGCATAAAGAGACACCATTTTGATCTGCAGGTACTTATAAATATGAACAAGGGTTCCGCTGCACAGGTGACACGGACCTGCTGCCGGGCTAAAACTGAAATTTGATTTGAAAATGGAATGATTCCTCTCATCACGGTGTTCACTTTAAACTCTCTTAGGACTCTCTTAACGGTCAGAATTTTGAAGTTAGCGTGCAAAGATAAACACAGTTTCCATCGGTGATGAAGGTCAAGCTGCTTCATCACCGTAAATTTACAAAAACAGAAAACTAGTGCTCTTTAAAAGTGAAATATGAACATTACTGTTACAAACAAATGTGGCTCAGAGGGGAAGAAAGATGAATTATATTGTCACTTTGTCTTCCAAAATACTTCTGTAAGAATATTTAATGCTAATATGCAATCATGAATATTTGCAGTGCAAAACAACTAATACAGTTATTGTGCCAAAATAAGGAAAACTGTGGTGACATTGGTGAAACAGTGTCAAACACAGAGATGTGTTTTATATGTGCGCGGTCCATTTCTAATTATTCTCAAATAACTCTGACAACATGAATCATAAAAAAAGAGGGGAAAGATTTTTTTCCAAAGCTGTTTCAACTCAAGACAAATGGAGTGACGGCAAACCGAACATTTGGGACGTGAAGTTGTTGTGGAAAAGGCAGAGTTCTCATTTTTCTCTAGTCCCACATCGCGGTCAAGCCATGAGAAATAACGTGAGATGTAAAAACATTTATTTTGTCACATTTTCCTATACAAAAAGCCCTTTTTCAAAAGGTATGACTTCATACATTACAGGAATGACAATAATAATAATAATACACTGGTTAATTGTAAAATTATACACATATATATTTATATTTGATATCCAAAATACATGGCATATAAGAAGTAGCACAGATCCCTTTTCAATGATAATGCTCGTGAAAGACGGAAGGGTACATTACAATAGATTCTTTATGCTACAAATTACATGTTCCCTTTTTTTATTTATTCTTTTAAAGCTATGAAACTTCAACAGAAGTTGTTGGTGAATAATAATATTGATTGTATTTCTTGCATATTATACCTGAAGAATGTTAAGGCACAGGGGAAAGCGACCAATCGCGGGGAATGTTCGGCACGAAAAGTGATGTCATAATGGAAAACACCCATCGTAATCACACAATGCATAGAAAGTCAACTCATCCCCCACTATGACGGTCCAAGCAGGCATTTGTGGGTTTTTTTTCGGAATAGTAGAAAATATCTTGTGCATTAAAGGCACTTTGGATATTACAAATTTCAGAATGAACAACAATAATACAGAAAACATAAACTGTTAAAATGTATTGCCCAAATGTACAGATCAAAACAAATGCTGAACAAACGACTTAGCAGAAATGGACTTAAAAGGTTTGCATTTTTGACCGAGGTCAACTCGTATTAATTCTCTTGACTTTTCAATACTGTCACATATGAAAATAACTCTGCATAATTTATACAGTAAGTTGCTTTAATGCCTAGTTGACTGATGCTTATAAAATAATAAAAAATAGGTCTGACAAACGCACAGCGTTCGCGAATCTGAGGATTTCTTTGTTCCATCTTGTCATATTTCTTTGGTTTTGTTCTCTGATAAACTACTCATTCCCAAGTAATTTACGTTCAAGTGTCCGTTCTCAGTGACTCTAAATGAATACTGACACGAAGAGCTATGAACACCTGACGCTGACACGGCGCTTTTTTTTCTTTTCTTTTTTCACGTGACAGAGACATCCTGGGTTGAGATTCAGGTGCATTTTTTTCTGGGCCGTCCATCAGTGAGACACTAACATTCAAACGCACGTGCTTCTCTCAGACTAGGATCCAGCCCCGCTAAAATGCGACTTGACCGTCCCCCCCCCCC
>OMNV01008538.1:0-10684 GCA_900303265.1 Brotula barbata
TGCTGTGATGTGAGGAGCTTTTACAACTGAAAATCCCAATATGTGAATCAGCAGTGAACCGGCGTGAACCGTTTCTCCGACAGTATGAAGACAAACCCTTTACTTCCTGTTACATGTTGACGTCTACGTGGTTACATGGTAACCATGGTAACATGACACCACAGTAGGTTTGAAATACTATCTATACTGAAGTATATTAATTATCCCAAAATACTTTTTCTACTTCAGTCAAATTAACGTCTGAAGGGTCCATGTGACTTGAACTGAGTCTTTTTAGTTCAAGCTCTTTTTTTTGCCAGGTATTTATTACTTCAATGTAGCCATAATGTAACAGCACACGAGTACTTTGGGTATACTTAAAATAACCATAATACTTTTTTTCTTTAACTTTTGCAATGCCTGCACTGCAGGAACTTTAGTTATGAAACAGAACAAATCTAAGTCCTTCGAGTACATGAGGTTCATAAAATACATGGATCTCTCTCGGTTCCTTTTTAAATGATGTGTATTCCATTGTTTATCAATGTGTGTGTGTGTGTGTGTGTGTGTGTGAGTGAGTGTGTGTGTTTGCAGCCCGCAGCCTGCCATAAATCAGTCAGGGCCAACAGATCTGAACTAAAGTGTTTTGGGGCCTGGAGCCTGTGGGCTTTGTGTTTTTCGACCTGAACTCCTGTGTGTTTGAAAATCAGCTTTTACACGTCGGCTTGGTGCTAACTGAATTTCTTTATGCTATTAGTACAGATTCCAAATTAAATTTAAGATAAAACCGAGACATACGCGGGGAATGCATTTGTTTTGATTCGCGCAGCAATTTGTTTTTTGGAGGTTGATTCGTCTGGGGAAATTGCATCTGCAGGAATTATACTAACATGAGCTGAGAGGAACAACTTCACGGAGACAAAGTGATGCATCTTTTATCATCAACGTATGCAGTGCTGTGCATTAATGTCTTTTTCAATAAAACACGTCGTTCCTTTCTCCGGTCCCGCCCACTGACCCCCTTGCCGCAGCACTTCCTGACCTAAATAACGTCCGTGTCCAACTCGTCTCGTGTCTCCGAGTTCTCCAGCGTATTGCTTGTACCTCTCGTGTCATTTCAGGTCCTGCAATTTTACCCATGAGCCACTAGAGTCCACTGTCTCGCCTTCCCTTCCGTCTGCGTCCTGCTGATTCTTATCTGCTCATAACCAACTCTACTGTTTCTGTGTCAGATTGTGTGTGTGTGTGTGTGTGTGTCTTGATGTACAATATTTGACACGTAGAACGTCTGGACCAAGCTGGACTAGAGTTGTGTTCTTTTTGTTTTCATATTCATCGATCGGCCTGATGCAGCGCTATAACAACAACAACAACAATAACAACAGTCACGTTCAGGTTGGAGTGTTCAGCCTCCCTCTGAGCTCCTCCTCATATATGTTTTGGTATTGTTGAAATAAATATCAGCATCATCAGTGAATATTGCATCACAATTTCTGCAGCTCTATCCGAACACAGAGCATCATCATCATCATCATCACTTGGTTAACCGTAGAAGTCAAACATTAGACTGAACACGGAACGGACTTGGATCGGCGGCATGAAAGCAGCTGATGGACCTGAACACAGCGGAGGATTTTTCACAGCAGCCGAATATAACAGCAGGACGCAGGCTAAAAATAATCGCCTCCAATGATAATTGCAACAATGCTCACAGAGAAAATAATGTTTTTTTCTCGGCCTGTTTTTCCTCACATTTGCAATTAATCATGACTTCAGATTCTGTGGTTTTCACCCAATTAAATGTTGTAAAACACGGTGCCCTCTGGCTCCGCAGCGACGGAGCGCAGAAGGGGCTAAACGTGTTGTCGCCATCAAACAGGGTTGGAGGTGAGCCATTACTATGAAATGTAATCCTCCCGCTGAATTCGATGCCGTGGGTTTTTTGTAGCCCTTAGCTGGTCAGAACGCGCCGCTGTATGATTAACTCTGATAGCGCGGCGAGAGAAAAAAGAAGCACAAGTCAATGCCTTTGTCCTCTGTGCCGCTTTTTAGACTCGCTACTCAAATCCTCTCTATTTAAAAGCCCTTTGTCTACACAAACCAGTCCTCGGGAATGAAACGGACCATTAACAAGATTAGCTTGCTCATTTTGCAGCCGACAAAGGCTTTGCAATAGGCTGCTGATCATTAGGCTGGCAGCAGGAAAGCTGATATATAAAATCTGTCAGCGTGCTGTGATTGAACTATTGTGGCCCCGTATATTGTGCCTCTGAGGGAGGTGACATAATGGTCGCTCCCCGAGAGAACAGCAACACAAAAGCACAAATAGTAAGAGAGAAAGGGAAGGAAGAAAGAGTAAGTAAAGGTTGGGGGAGTCTTAACCCCTCATTTCTTCTCACTTGCAGTCAGGCCGGAGAATCAATAGCAGTAAAATGGGCTCTTGAGATGGAGGCCACTCTTTATGTGCCCTCGCTATCATCCCAGTCATCGCAGCCAGGGGTCGAGCTGTCGGCGGATACGGAGCTAAATATGGAGTCGGGCCAGGGAATTGCTAAGCAGAATGTCCAGTCGGGTGGACGGAAAACAAGTCGTGATGAGTATGGTCAAAAACTGGCAGAATGACCTAAAATCTCCCGTCTTAATTCCACAGATGTTTTCGTTGCTCCTGAATGACAGAATGTGAGCGAATGCACACACAAAATGTCTGTCAGTGTGATAAACAAATCCTGTGATGCCGGGACGGTGTGTCTAAGTGAACCTCTCTACCCGTAGTCCATCATTTTCTGCTATAACCTTTTTTTTCTGCAAAACTGTGCAGCCTTGGCAGAGGCTCGAGCTTCGGTCCGTTTCCCCCTGTGACAGGATTGCAAGGTGCACTTTAATCACCTCTCTGAACAAAAGTGGGACAGCTGACTGATAGTGACCAACACATCTGCCCTTCTCGGGCTCCCTGGAGACCAGCGAGGCAAAGATCCATCCAGAGACGGCAGAGGAAGACTCGCCCCGCTGAGACCCTCCAGTAACACAGCCATTACAAGGAGCTATCAGGGGGAATCTAAGGCATTCACCCGCAGACGGACCCTCGGGGGGCCAACAAATCAAATCTTTACAGGTGAGTATTGGCTATCAAAAAGTAGAGCACGGTGTACAAGCAGGCAGAGTGTCAGGATGAAATATCACAGCCTCAGCAAGACCTCCACACTGGCAGCATGACATCAGAGTCAGAAAGGGAGGAAAAATACAGAATCCTTTGTTTTTTATCTTTTAAATTGGCCTCTCTCCTTTCTGTAGACACGGGCCTTATGATCACTAATTGAGACGACGTAGAGTGCTATCGAAACATTATTGTTGGTTTTTGTTTTGCCCGACAGACATATAGCGTATGACTCGCAAAAGACGTGGACGTGTTACTGCTCCTCGCTCCACGCACACATCCGAACACAGCAAGGTGAGGCTTAGGTTCTGAGTCTAAGAATCAGCATGTGAAGGAAGACGAGGCAATCAAAAGGACATATTTATCAGAAAATAACTCGATGAATGAACGACGCACAGGGGTTGGGATTTCCTTTAACCTGCCGTAGACATGTCAAAGATTTAAAGCCAATGATAATGCAAAGTTATGTTTGTCAGCACGTACTGTAAATGACAAAAGGCCAAATTATAGGCTGCCCTTGAAAATCACATGCTGCCTATTTCAATCCAATTTGAGTGGAAGACGGATCTGAAAACGTTTGCTTTCGCTGGGAACAAGCTGATTGTCCCTCGTGGGACTCATCACATGTTCAACTTTATCACGTCGACTTCATCACATATTTCGTCCTCCGGTGCCTGAATCCACCCCGGCTGCTGTGGACGCTCTCTCTGCATTCTTAACATTAGCAGGGACCGGCCGAGGAGCTGCACTCAGACTCATTCTGGTATTCCTGAGAGGGCCGGCGTGATGTATGAGGGGAATGAGATGGGAGGCACAGGTCGATTGGCCAACACTGTCGCCATCACGCAGTAATGAGATCTCAGGGGGAGGGGAAAACACATGGCTGATTCCTGCAACTCCCTGCTGCATAATACTAATTGGGCAGAATAAGAGTAAGGAAGTTTTAATGACATTATTCAGAGGTCTGTGTCAGAAACACAACGAATATAAAAACGGGGATGACACCACAGCCAGGAATTTACTCACAAATGATAAATAAGTTTATAGATAATGTTTTGTAAAGTTCTGTAAGATTTGATCACTTGTTCTGCTCTGTGCAATCTACTCGCTCTCTCTCACACACACACACACAAGGCAACCTGTGTGTTTGTTCGTGTGTAAGTTTGTCATGTGCTGCACGAACCTGGAGATGATCCAGAGGGAGAAACTTTGTGGAAGGCACTCAGCATTGATCTATTCTAGACCGTCTCACACCTGCCACCCATCCTAATGTCAGATCTTATCTCTTGGTGTCTCTATCCATCCCTATCTACATCTCCTTTGCACTTAATTTCTATTGATTACAGAGAGAGAGAGACTGCCTGAAGCATATATGACACACTTCCACCTCCCAATGTATGTCTGTCCCGTTCCTCTAATTACATGATTACTAGTTGCCACAGAGATAAGAAGATGTGCAGCTCTGCAGCCTAATGGGTCACAAATCATGTTGGAGGCTTGTAAATCAAACAAGCCAGCCGTTAGTTATTACATCTGCCGAAAAAAGAACTCATCTAGTCGACAAACACATCAGAGACCCTGAGCCCAAGGACGTGATTATTTGAATTTGATGATGACAGTTTCCATTATTAAACAGCAGACATGATTGCCGTATTGTACCATGGCCATAACCCTTGTTTGGATGCCTCGACATTTACATTGCGTTGCTCCGTCGCCTCTTCCCAAGCTTTGTTCCCTGCCTTTTTTTTTCATCCTCAATGACTTTATCCACTTAATTCCTGTGTAATATGCATGTTGCATAAATGCCTTATTGTGTTAACGATAAAAAATGTAATAGATCGTTCAACCCGAGCATCTATTTACATGATTTACATCATATTGAGAAAAAACAGGTTGGATGGCGCTCAATGTATGACATGGTATAGTATGGTGCGGTCTTATATAGTGTGACAAGGTATAGTATGGTGCGGTCTTATATAGTGTGATACGGTATAGTATGGTGCGGTCTTATATAGTGTGATACGGTATAGTATGGTACGGTATTATATAGTGTGATACGGTATAGTATGGTACGGTATTATATAGTGTGATACGGTATAGTATGGTACGGTATTATATAGTGTGGTACAGTATAGTATGGTACGGTATTATATAGTGTGATACGGTATAGTATGGTACGGTATTATATAGTGTGATACGGTATAGTATGGTACAGTATTATATAGTGTGGTACGTATTGTATGGTACGGTATTATATAGTGTGATACGGTATAGTATGGTACAGTATTATATAGTGTGGTACGTGTTGTATGGTACGGTATTATATAGTGTGGTACGGTATAGTATGGTACGGTATGATATGATATAATATAGTATGAAGGAAGGCTGTGATGATCCTGCATCTCCTCAGATCCTACCTGCAGCAGCGTCTCCGCCCTGAACCTGCCCAGACTCTCCCTCTGAGACAGCACTCAGGCCAACAGAGGCGAAACGTTTCACTAAGTATCGATCAAATATGACCGCATAAACACACACAGGCAGGTGTGGAGTGAGAGAGAGGCTGTGGGGTGACTCAAGTTCTATGTAGGGCTGAAAAAAAGTAGGAAGCAAAGAGGAACGAAAGGATACAAGAACAGAAAGCAGGGATGACAGAAGGAGGGAAGTAAAAATCATGTTGAGTGCAAAATTGAAGTATTGAGGAATTTTGGTTGGATAGAGAGAGAAAAGAAAGGACAGGGGGAAGGAAGTGAGGAAACAAGGAAAGAAAAAAGTGACAGAAAGGACAGAGACAAAGAAAGACATACAGACAGAACAAAGGACGGCCACGCTCAGATTCTTAGCCTCATTACAGGAATCAAACAAAACTGTGCTTCATTTGGTCCGTGTGTATCTTTAAACAAACAGAAAGGCCATTTGGTTTTGTATTGTTTGTGCAAATTATGTTGTTGTTAACACACAGCATTAAATCACTTTGTTTGTTGACGTGTTTACTGGATAACATGTAAACTCACTGCTTATTAAGGAGCTGTTTCTGAACTAGCCAGCCAGCCATGAGGGCTACTGTTGTGCTGACTTGGCCAGTGGCCAGCGTTTATTGGCAACCCATCTGCATTGACCGCGATAAGCTACAGCGGCCGAGTATCACATAAAGAGGCTGTGTGGGTAGTTTTACTCTCACAGCGGCGCCTTCCAAACGGTCAAAGCTTCGTCACACGACTGCTTTTTACGGAATGTAAAAAACGATGGCACACATGTCACGCCGCTGCTTTCCATAAGTGATTACTTTCCAGTGATTTTAATGGTCTGCGCAAAGCACGTCCCACGGTACGGTTGCACTTTTGAGACCAAATTTACAAACAGTCAAACAGTGCCTCTCTCTATCCACATGAGGGGCCACAGTGTGGAGTTTGTCCTGCAAAAAAAAAAGGTATGCTTGTTTTCCTCCATAACAGCAGGCATCATGTAGTGGAGTGGAGTGTGAGACAGGAGAGTATAACAGAGATAAGAAGGGATTCATTCAAACACACGGTCAAGTATTTTATCATGAGAGACGGAGAGAGAGAGAGAGACAGACAGACGGAGAGAGAGGTGATATAAATAAAAGTAAATAATGGTGCGTGAAACCAAACTATTTTCAACTGAGGAAGCCTTTTAGGTGAACTGCAACTTATTTTCAATTTAGAAACCTTATGGCATAAACTTGGTACATTTTTTCCAGATTCTGAGCAGAAACATTGTCAGAGCGTTGACCTATAATCTGTCCAGAGCAAAACTTAACTCATGTTTCCTCATTCAAGGAGAAGAACTGTGAGGAGATGGTTTGTCAGTGAGGAGGAAGAGGAAGACAGCGTGAATCCAATCCAGACCAGCAGGTGGCAGTCTTGGGGAAACCAAAAACGCCGCAGTGCTAATAAATTCACTGCAGAGTTTAATTGCACCAATGACTAATTTAGCACCCCTGGTGGTGAGTTCAGGAAATTCACCCTCTTGGTGAACTTCTCACGTCCAAGAGAAATGAGCTTATATTTAATTGAATTCACCTCAAAGAATCGAATGTAGTAATGTTTCACTTTTTTAATGCATATAAATTAACATTATCTTTGTTTTTTTCCATTTTGTACTCCTTCCTTTCTTTGGACTGGCGAGTCCTGGTGATCCTTGTTGGGAGTGAAAAGTGAGAATTGTCACATTTCCTGAATTTGCTGAAAGGTTTCCGGATTTTTCCACCACCAAAGCTGTCTCTGTTTTGTCTTTATTGTGTCATCTGATGTCCAGTTGAGTGACATGACGGAGGTCTGAACCCGACTGGACTTGTGTGGAGCGGGGTGGTGTGTGTTTTTGTGTGTTTTCTGCTGTCGTTGTGCTGGGGTTGGACCCTACCTCTGCAGATGGTGCCATTTCCTACGTATCCTGGCTTGCAGGTGCACAGGTGTCCTCTGATGGTGTTGGTGCAGATGGCGTTCTCGTCGCACAAATTTTGGCCACTGGCACACTCATCGTGCTCTGAGGGCGAGAGAGAAAGGGAGCGAGAGAGAGAGAGAGAACAATCTTAAACACCAAACAAAGACCTGGTATAAAGTCTCTCTGTGCCCCCTCCCCCCCTGTAGAAAATGTCTTTGTTTACACGTGTGGGGATTGTCCTAAATGTTCTCATCCCTTATCATCGCGTTTCAGTTCTTTTCAGTTCAGTCAGTTAAACTCAAACTCCTCAAGATGAAAAAGAAAAAAAAGTCGATTCCATTTCAAACGACGACTCAAACAAAGACTTTTTCGGCGCACAAGAATATTCTCCTAAAGTTATCATCAAAGCTCCAAAACCACTCAGTCTCTGAATAATCAATAGTCCTAACAAGCTGCTATCAGCCTCATATACACTAATCCACGCTGGAGGGGGGGTTTTCAAACGGCGGTCCATGACGTCATTCATGTCGTTTTAATGCCACAAGCAATTCAATTATTTCATTGTTTTTAGTTTGTTTTTATTTCTTCTTTGAGATAATCTGATCCATCCAAATCAAATGTGGGCCGTCCCTCTGTCAGAGTGGATTTTCCACACCGTCATAGAGATTGTCCCTGTCCACCCCTGGACTGACAAGGAGACACAGATTGAAACGAGATCAGAAATCTGACGAATAGATAAAAAAGAAGCTCAGTTTGAAACGCCCCGCTATTACAAAGAAATCAGAGTGGGACGAAACCAACCCGAACACGCTGGACATCGTCCATTCAAACGGACGTCCGAGCTTAAAGTGTTATCCTGCCTCATGTTGTCTCTTTTTTTTCTCCAGCTTGCTCTGCATTTATTGCAACTCCTCAATGCGATGAAACGTTATGAAGTGCAGCAGAAGACTGGTTAAAAATACATGACTTTTTGTTTAAAATGCAGAGGCTGCAGTCAGCCGCAGTAATGCAACGTGAGCTAAGTCGCACGTCGACCGAAAGAGGAATCATCCCATCTGACATCCTAAAGTTCAGTTTCATAATGTGGGTGATGATGCAGCGCTGTGGTCGGCTCACCTCCCTCTTTACGCCGTGTGATGGCGGCGGAGGGAGCCAGAGGTGGAGACCTCACAGTGTCACATAATGACTTATAGAAGCCGAGGGAGAGGAAGGTGAAGACGTCAATGAAAGCGGGTGAGAGAGTCTGACTTTGTGGAGCCGCTAGAAAGGTTGGAGAAAATCTTCACGGTGCAGTTCAAAAATAAGTTGAGATGTTCAGATTCAGAGAGAAGTCACATCAACACTGATCGTCTTCTCTGATCTGAGCTGCACACTTGATTTTATTTTGGTATTTGGTGGCCAAACACTGATATCTATGTCTGTCTGTCTGTCTCTCTCTCTATATATATACTTATATATATATCCTGAAAACTATGAACTATGAACATGAAATTCTGGTGAAAAACCCACAGATATTAGGATGCAATCTGTGAAATGTGTGTAAAATGATAATGAGTACATGTCGGTAAATGAAAACTCCCATATCTTAAAGAAGTGAGGGTTCCTGTGATGGATTCCATTAATCGTTAAAATCTGAATTTCTGAGTTTTTTTAACGTCTTTTCTCTGGTTACGTGGGCTGATTGTCTCTTTTTGACACGTTACTGATACGGCTCTTTCACACAGATCGGACAGTAACCGTCTCATGAAGACAACGTGCATCATTTAGACTGTACGTAAATCCACCATGCTTACAGCAGCCGCACGCCCTGACAACAGATCAACTGTGGAAACTCTGCACGTCAAATAACGCGGCGGTGATAGACGGTGGTTTACACCGATACAGCAATGGTACCAGGTTCATGAGACGAGGCGAACTTTATGGATCCCACTTCGGTACAAAAAGGAGAAAAAAGATTGAGAGAAAATAAAAATAGAATACAAATAAGATAATGAAAAATATAAAATCTGTACGATCAAAGTCTACAGAGGGACTGTATACAGAGTGACACATGGAGGAGACAGATACGGACAGATATGAGGACATGAAAATACAAGAGAACACAGAGACAGAAATATGAAATGAACAAGACTATTCACACACACACGCACACACAGACACACACACACACACACACACAGACACACCACCTTCGTCATTCCACGACGAGGCTGTCGTATTTCCGCCCTGCCCTTGATGTCTCTGAGCGCGCTGACTCTGTTCCAGCTGCGATGCAGCACGGGAACACGATGTGCTGCATGTTCCACTAATCAGCTTTACGTTGGGAAATCCTAATGAGTCTGTTCTGCAATTGACCCCCGGCCGTCACAGTCCTTCTTAAACACTAATGTGCCATTAGAGAAGAAAAGGAAATCGGATTCATACATTTTTAAAAGAAGATAATTACAACAACATTAAATAATGATTCTGGATCTCTCCGTGGCTTATAAATTCAGAATGAAAGGCCTGATGAAAGCACGTTTGGAGTGCAGCGATGAATACGATGATTTTCTATGACGATAACAACACATCGAAGAGCCTTTGATGACGGCCGACAGAGCGTCTACCAACGCTACGCCTCTTTGTTTTAAGACATGGACGGTGCCTTTAAGTGTGAGTTAGAACCTGGCCTGAGGCCTCTACACACACACCACCACAGAGATACACACTCCTTATGAATATGCAAACAGTGTGGTGAAGTCATGACTAAAACATTCCCCCTGTAATTAATGACTGGAGCTCATGAAGCCCCGCAGATATTAGTGAACTTCTTCATCTCAAGGATTTCCTTCCACGCTGAGCTGTAAAGAGGAAGTGGGCAGGGCGGGAGGTGTACGGGTTTAGGCAGTGTGATGGAGGAAAAGTTACAGGATTAAACAGCCGGCACGAGGGAAAGAATGGAGAGACTGAGGACACGCTGACACCAGCAGCATTTCATCCAGACAGAACGGCGGCCTCAGCGTTTACTTCCTGTTTGTAGAGAAAATTCACATGAAATCTTTGACGTCTGTTTAAAACGGACTCCGCTTTGTTTCGCCTCTTTCCTTTGGGCAGGTGATCACGCCCCCGTCCCATCCCAAACCAACTGTGGGGGGGGGGGGGGTCTGAGGG
>OMNV01008540.1:4500-16553 GCA_900303265.1 Brotula barbata
CGCCCCCCCCCCCCCCCCCCACACACACACACACACCAGCACCACCGCACTGGCTTGACCGTTTTTGCTTTGATGTTCTCTCCCTCCAGAATCTCACGAGGCCGTTCAGGTCTTGCTCGTGTGGACTGGATACTGTACATTTCTCACCCAGGAAACTTTCCTTTTTTTTTTTCTTTTTTTTTAGAAACACAACACAAACTTATTTTCCCTTTTTCACCGATCACACTGGAAAAACTAAAACGATAAAGAATTTAACTTGTGACTTCATCGAGGAGACGACAAGAAACGGAGAAAATGAGGAGTGAAAAGCAGACGTTCTGTTTTTTCAAATAAATCATACGTGACATGCTGAGCTGAGTCCAGTCAGGATTACTATTATCAGTTCACGTCTGTCATCACTTTCCACACATTAAACGCAGGATAAAAGATACAACGGAATTTTTTACTTGACCATTTCCAGACATGAAATAAACACGTGAAATAAATCAAAAACAATCCCGGCATTTACTTGCAAATCACTGGACGTCTCCAGGTGGTACTTGTGCCGTATGAATAGGGTTTGAGTCAACAGGCTTTTTGGGGAGAGGAACAAATACACCGGACTCGCAGCCAGCCCTCCTCTGCGCTTGGCCGTCCGGCTTGAATTGCTTTTCTCTCCGGGTTCCAGTTTGGATTTGGTGATAACTGCGGAGGCCAGGCGGCGCTTGGACCGAGAGAGCGAGCCGAGGGCCGAGCCAGAGCTGTTGTCTCCCATCTGGGTCGAGGCAGACGAGGCTACGGGCGAGGCTTCGGTCCCGCATCCAAGGACGAGACGTGTCAACTCCGCGCCAAAACAGAGGCTGTGGGAATGCTCCGAGTCTTCATTTTTGGGAAGAGTGAATGTCCTTAGGTAACTGACTGACAGACTGACTGAGTGACGGCGCTGAAATGAGCTGCTGCGTCGGTTTCACCGTGGCCTGATGGGAGCATTTGGAGCTACCGTGGCTACTATTACTGGCTCAAAGACACCATTCTGTCTGCTTTCACTTATGAAAAATGTTAATTTAATATCATGCCATTTAAACTCTTCAGTCAGCAGAATCAGGATTTTTTTTTTTTTTTGATCAGACTGGTGGACAAACTGATCAATAAATAAACTGACTAAGCAACCGTGACAAAACACCTTGAATTCCTGTGCATTCTCTTCATACGATATGCTTGCTCACAAGTTCGGGCTTGCAATGTGATCGGATCTCTCTAACACAACAAGTAGCAAGGAACATACGTACAGCAGGGACACATTCAGGACATAAAGTCCACCACAGAGTCGTAAACGTCACACCACGGCGTCTTCCTGCTTATTTGACTGTGAGCTGCCGTGATTTGGCCTTGTCAACGGTACGTCGAGAGCCCGAGCTTACAAGTTATTAGTTTGCTATAATGAGTGAAGTGTTCACAAAACAAGGAGGAATTCAGGGTGCAAGTCTTGGGATTCAATATGAACATATTTTATAGATAAAAACAAGAAAAAAACAATCTCAAGTGTCTCTTTCTTGGAAAAAACGTTATTTAAAAAAAAAAAAAGTATATTCATTCCACTTTATTTGGGCTAAAACAAGCAACAATCAAAGTAAAAAGTCAAAGTTATTAATAAGGTCTGGAGGCAATAAAACTGATGTCACACAGCCTGATGTGTGTGAAGCATGTATGGAAACTGCTGATATACTGTATATCAGCAGTATGTGGACATATTAACCACGTTCTCTCTACTCATGGTGATGATCGATCGTGCGTAATCATACATAACATACGCTATAATATGTATTCCATTGTTTTCCGTGATATTTCCTGCATGCTGCTGCACGTGGCACATCAAAACCCTCCATCAGGACCCTAAAAAACGAGTTCATGTGCATTTATTTATCGTCATTAGCGTCAATTTTTCATTTCTGTGATCATACTACTGCTATTCCTGCGGTGACCAAACATTCAAATACACACTGGATAATTCAGAAAACACTGTAATCCATAAAATGCTATTTGGAGCCAGCCCAACTTTTAAATTTAAACTTATTATAAACAGTAAAAGCTAACGGTGAAGCGCTGAAAGAGTAACAGCGCCGTGCGGATTTTTTTAATGTAATTTACAGAATGCGATTGTCCCCCTGCATCGAGCGCTCCTTCATTACCCCGGATTCTTAAAATGATGAATTTTAGGCTGTAATTTCTCGGTGAGAGAAATACATGCATGAGTGGAAATGGAATGCTTTCCTCCAGCTACAGTTTCACCAAGTCCTACTATAAAATATGGTTTTCATAAAGCTTTTGATCTCTCGTGGATTCAGGATAACACACACACACACGCACACGCTAAAACACATGTCCTGACTGTGATTGTTTTTCAACCACATACACGAGCTCCAAGTGATTACGGTAAGTTCTACCTGTTAACCTTCAAACCGACTAAGTACCTATTGTAAGTGTCATGTTGTAAGGAAGACGTCCGCGGCCTGCCCGGTGACTCAGCTGCACCGTCGGCTATTAAAGCTCCTGTAGGCAGGAAACAACCACTGTGTTATGGCTTTAGTTCCTTCCTAAAGCATGGCTCAGAGGCACACAGGACATCAGCAGGAAGTGTGTGCGTGCGCGTGTGTGTATAGTGCTCGCATACACATGTACCGTTTGTATTTGTGATGTGTTTTTGAGAGCATTAATCTGTGTTTCTATGCGCGTATGAGCACGTATAGTATATTTGTGCACACTTATACTGCATGTTTGTGGTTATGCATGCATGTATTTGCGTTTAAATTGATTATATTTACAGTAAGATAAGATACGATAAGATATGATGTGATTTATGAAAGAGCTTGAATTATTGTGGCGTGCATTGATAGCATGATGTCCATGTTGTTTTCACAGACAACAGACTCTAGTACGTGGTGTTGATGACATCACACGTTCAGGAACAGAGCCTGACAGGCAGAGATGGGCGGGGCCATCTTTGCATATTCATAGAATGTATGCGAGTGGAATGTATGCGTGTGCGAGCGGACAGGATTTCCTGTGACGAGAAGCACGTCACTCCGCCTCATCTGTCTTTATAACAAGGGCTGATCTCATCCCGGCACAATGTGTGTTTAAGTGATCAGTGTCATCCTCAAGGTCTTTTGTTAAATATGCATTTTTATTTAGACGGGGTGCACGTCAGAGTTACGTTCGTATGTGTTTCTGCCGTCTGTTTTTTTGGTGAATTTCTCAAACATTTTATATTATTTTCAAACACAAATCGACCCGATTTAAAAAAAACTAAGAAACAGAAGTCGCGTTTTTATGGTTGTTAGATGTGTTTCAGTCCTGATCATTTTCTTCCATAACGGCATACATCAATGGACGCAGCACCGGGGAAACACATTATCAGGAGTTAAATTCAGTTTTTACGTGCAAAAAGGATATCAACAAAGAGAACGTCTGCTATGAAGACCGAGAATCACAGAGGAAGAGGAAGAAAGACGGCGGGGTTAATGGCAATGTCAAATTTTGTACTTTAGCTTCTTTTCGGATCTTCTTTTTTCCGTCGCGTTTCTTCCACATACTCGCTGAAGTGGCGACAGCTCTCGGGTAACATTGATCCTCAGCCGCCATCTCCACGCCTCTGCACTTGACCTGTTTGCGTCCTGGGAGACCGACAGTCAATTAAGCGCCCCTTCGTCTCTTTTTTTTTCTCCTGTTGTTGTTTTACCACAAGAGTAAAGAGGAGCTCGGTTTAGCCTTCTGCACTGCTGCTCCGCTAATTGGAACCAGGATCTGTAAAAATGGGAACTTAAGTAAAACACGCCATAAAATTCTGAAGGCTAACCATAAACTAACCAATTTCTTTCATTCTTTTAAAGGGAACTCTAACTGAAACCTCCACGTAAACTTTTACGAGGACCCCTGGGGTCACCCGTAAACCCGTTAATAGAGATGAGATATGAGCAGGGAGCTTGGGCCTCCCATTTCGTTTGCATTTCTCTCTCTCTCTCTTTCTCTTTTTTTTTTTTCCCTCCTGCTCCTTTGCATTCTTGGAAGGGGTCAAGCGCTGTTCGGAGGCAAAAGCTGCCAAGTCTCCGTTGTCATTTTTCATCAAAGCGCAGCACGAAATTGTGATCCACGTGGACGGGGTTTGCCGTCGGTCCGCGTCGCTTTGCTGGATCTCTCAGCTCCTCGTCGGCGACTGTTTCGGTGGGGAGGTGTGAAAAGGTGAAGCCTCACACTGTTTTAGTGGCCATCACGCAGAGGTGTTTTCTTTACGTTCGGCCTTAGAAAACTCATTAGATTCACCCACGGTGCGACTGACAAACCGAGACTTGCGCCGACTGAGTGTGTGGTCAGATATTTTCCCTGTGTTAGTACCTTTAACCCGACAGTCGGCACGCCAGAGTTGATGGGTTTCTTCTCAACGCATGACACCAATCGTCAAAAAATGTTTGAGTAGATCTCTAACGGGCACTAAAATAAAACATATGGCATCCAGCAAAATGTACAAACTACAGATAACGATCGTGCAGTTACTTTTTACAACAGAAATAGAGCACTTAAAAGCTCTCCAGACAATAACAAAAATAACGGACCATTTCGGCGTGGAGATAGAGTTCTGGGAGGCCCGTAATCCGGCTGTATTTAGTAGGACTCTGCGGAGAGATAATCAGCCGGTTTACAGGCTTTCGTTAAGTGAAGGACGTCTTTCCGCGAAAAAGCAAACGTGATAAAAATTTGCGCTTGAAATATTACAAAACTGCCCCGGAACTGTTATTATTATTTACTTCTTCGCCTCTCGTTCTCTCCTTATTTAAGGTGATAAAATGCGTTTATTACTTTGTTCTGTGTAATCTGCGCCTATATGGCGTCTTATAAAACATCTGTCCGGGTTAAATGTACAGCAAAAACAACTAACATGTGAGAACTGGAGTCCTGGCCTGTATTGTAGTATTGGGAGTCATTATCTGCTTAAAGGCTCCAGCTCTGTTCTTCTTGTTTCTTTACAGCATGAGCTGTTTCATATCCCACTGAGACTAATGAGAACAGTCCTGGGACCCCGTTGAGGTTATTTTGACAAATTGAGCCTGTAGTTGTTTTTCCTTTGACTCCCTCATATATTGCAATCTAAATCACTACTCTTACTGTAACGGAGATGATTTGGATATTTAGTTTTGTGCTTTCCGGCGTCGCGTTATAACGCCGAGCATTGTAACCGCATATCCTGGGAGTGAAGTAAGCGGTCACTGAGTCATAGCAGATCTATTAGCGCGGGAATGATGGCGGTGCTGAAAAATGTGACAAAACAATTGGTTAATTTTATAAATGATAATGATTTTTTTAGAGTCAGATGGCCCCTCCAGCCAAACAAAATATAACCTTGGTGAAGCGTCATGTCACCAGAGTTCATGAGTGTGTGATGCTTTTGGTCAACAGGGCAGCCGTCCACATTTTTTAGCGCGGCGCGGACGTCTCGGGTTACACTGTAGCCCGAGCCAAGCGAGCCCGAGACCACCCTTCAATTAATCTTACCCTTGTAGCGCCTTATAATTTGCCATTACAAAAGCCATTAAAGCCGGGGGCCTGATTCGGCGCTCCTGGGACTCCTTGGAGGAGGGGATGGCGATTGGACAGGCCTCCAGTTGGCCCCTTGGACCCTGGACGAGCCCCTTTCCAGAAAACAGACAGGTACTTAAAAACAGGGTGAAAAGATCACCTTAAAGAAAACAAGGATGATTAATGGGGAAAAATGAGGGCCCTTTAGGTCGCTTTCATCTGGGTCTGATTCAGGTCTTCAGTGAGCCATTAACCTATAGGACAACTGTCCGCCGCCAACGTGAGAAATGAAGTCCCTCTGCGCCGCTTCAGACAAATGTTTGAGGCTCTGCCTGAAATCTGCAGCGTTTGAGACGCAGACTAAATGTGATGAAACGTGATGTTTGCCCCGAAATCAACAGAGCTAATCAATGATCTGTTCAGCAGATGCTGCGAGGATTTAATATACTTCACATTCACGGGGGTATCTTGGGTGATTTGTGAGTGAAGACATCTTGGTGAAAAATGTTTGTTTGAAAATTGGACGTTTGGTTTCATTCTGCTGAAATACTATTTGGGCTGGAGTTGAATTAGCCGAGGGCCGTGTGTGATCCCTGGGCGTTGTGGGAGGACATCTGTGTCCATCCCCTGCTAATCATCTCGGCAATTTGTCAAAATGCAAATCCACACTTGTTACCTATATTTTTTTTTTTTATATAAACATATTTTTGCAACAGTGCTGCACAGTTTAGGGTTCGATTCTTTTCATATAAATTTATAAAGTATCTATCTATCTATCTATATACAAGAAGAGCGATGAAGCACACTCCTCTTCCTCCTCCAGCTCTTGCAGATCCGTCTCTGTTTAGCATACGTTGGCGCCAGGTGTGCGCCGTTTGCCACAACAGGCCAGGCGACGCCAAAAATTTTGACAAGTACACGGAAGTGTTTGAAAGTCAATTTGTTTTGCCTTTCTGTGATTAATCGCTTACTGTACCTGACAATATGAAGATCGTGATGCAATAAATCTCACCCATCTGCTGCTGCAGCAGGTTCACGCTAACACTCCACACTTTGTGTGTGTGTCCGTGTGTGCGTGCATGTGTGTGTGTGAATTCCTTTTCACTCGCTTCTGCAGAAAATGAAGCGTTGTTTATGCGTTGCTACAATCATGGGTTTCTCACGTCTGCATCCAATCTTTCCATTATCATTCACACACTGTTTGGATGACATCATTTCTCGTCACGTATCCAGAAAAGGACTTGAGTGGATTCTTCCTCCCCTCCTGTTTGGGGGTTCCACAGAGTAGAATGCTGAACATCTCTGTGCACCTCTGATTTAGGCATCAGCCAGTACGTTGTCACACACTCTCCAAAGGTGGGTGTAAATAATCCAGCGTCCAACGGGAAGGCCCGAGCGGTGGTACGGTTCGTGGCGAGTACAAAGCCCACACCTGGCCGGCGAGTGAAATCAAATCTATCCTGAACTCTGTCTCTCCGCTCATTTTGCTGCGGCAGTTTTCCGTGAGCCAGGTTCTGGGTCAAGAGGCGGCAGGAGTGATTTGAGTTCAGGTCACACACGCAGACGTTTTTACGCAGTAATGTGTTTCTAAGCTGTTGCATCTCCGTGGTCAGAGGGGTTACGCCTTGAAATGATGCGGAGAAAGGCCGAGGCACAAAAGAAACAAAACTAAATAATCTGTAATCTAGGGACACGGATTAAACACCGGATCCAGTGAATGTCCAAGGTGTCAGAAATGTAGCCGACGCCTGTTCTACACTGACAGCGTCAATACAGCTTAAACTTCAAAAGGCCGAGTTATTGTTCAGTTGTTGTTGTCTTTGTTTGTTAAGTGTAAGTTGTGAACAGCAGCAGCGAGCGCGGCGATCCTGCCTGAGCCCGGTGTGAAACCGATTGCCTCCAGGTGCCTGGAATGTGAACAATCTGACACACATCAAACGTGATATCCGGCAGATTACAACTAAGAGAAACGGTTTTTGAATTTGGCTGAATTATTCGCCCGTTGTCAGACATACAGTGTTGAAACCAGCAGAGCCGCATTGTTTCCTCATCATCATTTTGGCTCGTAATGCGCCAAACGCTGTTCAGATTACTGAGTCAGCTGGTCCTGAATAACACCCCGAATACCACGAATCAAAAGAGGAATAATCGAGTGCGTATAAATAGTTCCCTCCTGTTAATCCAGCACCTCCATGCAGGATGTCTTGTGAATCATTTACAGCTACAAAGGCTCCACCTTCAGCCGTAATGCGTTGTAATCACCGGCCATTAAACCACTTTCTATGGATTAACGCTCCGACTCCTCTGCTAGTCAGTGGGACTTTTTTTTTTCTTTTTTTTTTTTAAGCGGATCAATAAACCAATTCCTCTTGGTTGTGTTTTCCTTGTCTGCAGCAATCAGTTCAGCCCTGATTAAATCACAGCAAATTATCTCCCTGGGATTTATCTTGCCTAAATTGAGTTTCTTTCACCCTCCTGGCCACGGGAGAGCGGACAACGCCTGCTGGGATACAGAAATAATCATTCATTAACCTCTGACCTGGAAGGAGTGTCAATTGACTCAGCCAACTGTGGGGTTTTTTCAGCGTCGGCGCACCGCTGGGCGTTCAGCTGAGGCAAATTGAGGATTTACACACCGCAGCCAGAACTTTACTAACCGACGGCGATGCGCTCGCTTGACCAATCTGTGATAAATTTGCGTTGGTGTGTTTTCGGCTTCGATGCAACCAAAGCTAATCTACGTAGCGACAAGCTTAAAAGGATGAAATTGAGCATCGTGTGTGAAGATTAGCACTTTGGTCGTTCTTTCTTTCTTTCCTCCTTCCTCTCTCGCTTTATTCCTCCTGACCCGGTGTGGACGTTTGGGCCCAGCAGTGTTTGATGTCTTCATATGTTCACAGTAAGAGTGATAAATTACATACATTTTTTTTCCCCCCACTTTTCACCACATGGATCTGTTCATGTGCACGCATGCATCTGTTTTCGAAAAGTGTTTCCTCCTTCAAAAGTGGCCAATCGCAAATCCTTCTGAATCACATTTGGCTCAATAAATAAAGATAAGCTAATGCTGAGCAGAACCAACTTTCTGATGATTGAAACTCAACACTCTGTCTCTACTGTTTCTGGAGCGGGGAAAAGTAGAGCCAAACTGCAGAGGAGCTCTCTGCCCTTTACACACACTCAGATATGGAATAAAGGAAAGAAACACGAATCCTTATAAGCTCCTTTGTACATTTTAGAACATTTCATCTTCAACACCCTTACAATATGGATGCAACTCTTAGGTTTCCGTTAATAGTATTACAGATTTAAGTTCATTCTGATTATAATAAAGCACAGAGAAGTCTGGCTGAAATTTGTGATAGAAAACTCATTAGGATTTTGACAATTTTACAAAAATCCAGAGTGTGTGAAAAATGTACCCAGCATGCTTTTGGGAAATTGTTCATCAACAAAGACAATGATTTCTAATTAAAGCTTAAACCAACCAAGTTTACCGTGTGTTTAACTGATGCTGTGGTGAGGAAATAATGGATTAATGAGCGTTGTTAACTTTGGATTTGTTATCATTTGCTCCTTAGTCCTTTATAGGTTCCAACCCTTTTTTGGAGCTTGCAGTGCTACTTTACTCAACAATCTACTTTAATATTCTTGGCTATATTAGGTAATAAACTTGAGCTTCCTTTTTGCCACATTAAACCTCCTCAGTGCCATATTTAGAACGTCGGTGCTCCAGTAATGATGCAGGAAGTAGCTGTGAAGAACAGAGAGTCAGGAAAGTTATTTCCTCCCAAACCGTAACCTTAGCTATTGATTTTGTCGTCGATGTGATATGAATCATAACTCCATTTCCGCGGCTGCACAGTAGCGGTAAACACAGCAAAGCTGCCCCGAGATCTTTTCCTCTGACATTATTAGGAGCTACAGCAGTGTGAGACTCAACACGGTGTAAAAACAAACCAAATGTCAACGCTGTTGCCCGAGCGCCTCTGCTATAGCCAACAGCAAACGTAATGAAAGCTGTTGGCTGGGTCTGTTAGTACGTCGCTGACCTTTTATACATTTACTGTTTTCCTGACATTTCTCCAAGACGAAGGAGGTGAAAAGGAGAATGAGGTGCTAAAGGAGAAATCAGGATTTCCAACTTCCATCTCCCTCCATTAGAGAGCGGTGCTCATCGATCCAAACTTGGACTTGGGCGAGGGTCGATGCTCTGTGATTGCCAACACTAACTAACTTGCTGCTGCTCTCTGTAGACACGATGGAGTTTTATTAGCTGTTGTGTCACTTTAGTGCTGCTGAGAGAGTCAAAAGGGAAGATTTGTAAGCTTCCACCCTCAGGCCTGGACTTTCTTTTGTAGATATTTTCATTTATTTGGTGGAAACTCTGAGGTAAACACCAACGGGTCTATTATCATAAACTTTTATTTGACATTCTAGTAAAATCTGGTAAAATCCTAAAGATATCAGATTCACCATTCTGGGGAAATCTTATATAATGATACCAAACTGATCCAAAATAAAGGGAATTTGAAAGGAAATTAGAATGCCATGCATTTAAGAACTTCTCTATAAATGAGATTTTTTATTATTTTGTTTATTTATTTATCCATTTATTTGCCTTACAAACTGAATTACCGGTCAATACAAATTATTATAGATCATTTTTAAGACAACAAGGAGGATTTTTGATGGTCTTTTGACAACAACACTCAGTAAGACTGCAGTCACTTTTGCTTTTACCTGCAAATAATCATAAACTGGTGGTTTGTTTATATCAGATCGTAGATTGTCAGTCATCGGACAGACGTGCATGTAGAATTACCATAGAAATCATGGTGATGGTGTTTTTTTCCACCATAATTTTAAATACTTATCCTTATGTAGTGGAACAGTTGAATAAAAAAAATGTTTGTAGGGGTTTCCAGCATTCCAGGGGTATTTTGTGTTGGGTGTAACATTTGATTTGGGTCTTCCGGCCCAGAACAACGGCCCTTTAAAAGAAGAGGTGGAAACAGCCGCTTAATAATTCAGGATGCTGAGATTAAAAAACGACTTTGCGGCCGTGTTATTAAAAGGCAGTGTAATTACTTCAGAATTCCATGTCACCACTTCAATAAGAGGCGCCTAATTTGGTTACTGCCACCTCTCGCGTAATTGCTGAAGATGAACAATGCTTTGCGCACGGAGCGATCCGACTGCATGAAATCCCTCCACACACCAGATTCAATAAGAGGAAGCCATGAAAAATGATAACTGGGATCTGGCATGTTCTTTGACATAATGTTGGAAGACAATAGCGACGTGTGTCATTATGCGTGTGTATGCTGTTATTGCCTTGCGTTGTCATCATTCATTTAGGACCCCGGTGATGTCATTCAGTGTTTAAATGGAGACTTTCATATGACTAAACATCTGGGAAATAGTATAGAGAGTAAACGTACGTGATTTACAAAACAAATGGATCTGCCACGTATGATGGAGCGTTGATAGATGAATACATTAAAAATGAAATCAGTCACTCTGTGCTGTGTGTCTCTATGGGGGAGAATCTCAAAAGACTTCTACAGGCTGCATTCCCAAAAAAAGTTTAGGGTGGGGGGTACAGGGGTAGGATTACCTAGGCTGAACAACGTGCAAAACCACAACAGACAAGACACACAAAGACACAACATTTCGCTGTCTAATCCAGGTCCAAAATGTCCTTCAAGACGTTCCCGTGGACATTCCATCCTCCGTGGGAACCTTGAATCCCACAGGTGAAGACCGGGAGAAGCTGACATCGTCGTTGTGGTCTTGGACTGTGTTCAGATTCAGCGTTCTGTTCAACATTAGCTTCGTGCGTGTCCCAAAGACGGACGTCCTCGAGCCAAGTTTAGTGGTGCAGTCCCATGTTACATAGCAACCTGAGCTCCGTAAACGTCTTACTGCTTTCATGTTCTCGCTCCCACCACTTGTTTTTTCTGACCGATGAGTGAGCAAAGAATCTACTAGGGTAGTTGTTGCATGAAAGCAGACTGAATCATGGGTAAATCCAACAAAAAGTAGCAACTCATTCATTGATTTGGAGCACTTGGAGCTTTTAAAGATGGCCGATTTTTCCTTTTAAGGTATGAACATCACATGTGGAATTTTTGCGATATTCTAAGATACTCTTCACGCCATTCTAAGCTACTCTTTGTAGCTTGAAATACCTCAATCGTGCAGTAAATTCAACATTTTCCAACACATATTCACGTTTAGTATTTTAGCAATGAGCTCATCATATGTGCATCGTTCAGTCTGGCTGGCTGCTCCCCTCCTGGCCTGACCCCATCATATCAACAGTGTCCGTGTACATCCATATTGGGACTGGACTCCTTCCCTCCACAGGCACTCCATCACAAATCAGAGGGAGTCGCTACCAGATGGTTAAACAAACACATCGCCCAACTGCCCATAACTCAAATCCACTTAGCACCCTCTTGTCAACATGTCTTTCACTCGTTCACTTGCTCTCCCAT
>OMNV01008540.1:19733-31684 GCA_900303265.1 Brotula barbata
ACCTGGGGGGGGGGCCGGGGCGGATTATCGTGAGTGGAAGAGCTAAGTGTTTCACAGATAGTCGTGGAGACGTGCTGAGAAGAACTCAGTGGGGAGCCTCCGTCCTCCTGTCAGGAGGCCAACGTAGTTCTGCTGCCTTAACGGCTCTATCGTGGGCTGTTTCGCAACGCTACATAGCTGTTCATGTCGAGGGATGAGCCATTATCATTATGATGATTACTCTTACAGAGAGTTAAAAAGACAAAAACACAGCTGAGCCCACAATTCCTGGTTGTGCACGGACCAAAGTACCACTCAAATGGCCCAAAAAGGGGACTTCTAAGGCATTTTTAATCCCCCTTAAAGTTCTCTTCATTCTACTGGGCGCAGTATCTTTTTATACAGATTCCCCCAGAATGCATCCTAATACAGTATATCGGCTTTTTATCGCCAATGAAATCTTCTTTGATGAGCTGATGGATGGAAATATGACGCATCTCCTGATATTTGGTATATTTGGGAAATTTGGGGTATTTCCCTAAAAATTTAGAATAAAACTGCAGTGTTTATGAAGATGGACCCATTGGTGGCTGCCAGTGTGTGACAATGTTGTTCTCAATTGGCAAGCTCACACACCCAAACTTTTATCTATGTATATTTTTTTTTAAGTTTTCCCACACCATCAGTCTGCATCCATCCATCAAAAAACCTGCTCAATCAGCTGCAGGTGTGGCCTTCACACACAGCTGTGTCCAACGTCCACCTAAGCAGCAGCTTCACACACTCCTGTCTGAAACACGCTAACAGAAAAACATCAACCCAGCGTGACAAAAACCAAACGACAGTTCTTCATCAGGCAAACTCGTCCTTCTTACTAATGTATCTGTGCACATTTTAATTAAACATTAAATGAAAACTCCACTTCTAACTTCTTAATCTTGTGTTTCCTAGCTGTGGTGGTTCTTACACCTCTGGATCAATAGCATTTTAAAATAAACATCCGCGCTGACACGAAGTCAATGCTCCTTCGCCCAACGTGTAAATGAGTAAACCCAACCTCATGGTTTCCAGCTCAGTATTGACAGATTCACGATTAATTAGGGCCGCTTTGCTGCTCCGTTCATTAAGGGATTACAGGATTTGAAGCGGTGTAGTTAAAACCTAGAAGTGCAGCTAATTTGTTAATAATTTGACCAATTTAACAGTTATTATTAAAATTCACTCCTTTGTTGATCCCATTCAAGCAATAATTGAATTCAGATATAAAGTTTAGTCAATTAAGTTTGTCTAATTTGTTGTCTTTCGTCGTATAAATACATATGATGCTCATTAAATGTAATCTGATTACTACACCAAGGGTTTTTTAACGGTCATGTTACCTTTTGGTTCACCTCCATTTTCATTTTTTATGATTTAGAGATCAAAACTCTTTCATCTGGATGGAAAACTCCTCCCGTTGAACGTTAATCAGATTAAAATGATATTTCCACGCAGCAGACGCAGCACGTTTGCATCCCCCGCTTCGAATTAGCCCAGCACGCGTGTTTGTGCGCTCGTCCGTGTACTGACGTGCACGTGGCGAGGCGGCGGAAAAGGTGTCCGCCGCTACGCAATCAGTACGGGCCCCTGCTCCTTTTCACTGTGGTCCGGCAAGTGAGACTGAACATGAGGCGCAGGGAATTGAGGTGCATTGATCTGTCCTCTGCAGCGTCTCCCTGGACTACTGAAATCATTAACCCCCCTGACACAGACACAAGAAGCAACAACAGAGTATCTTTGAGAGGTTAATTAAAAATAAAAGCACGGGGGGGAGGGGGGAGGTGCGAGTGGAGGGTATTCACTAGGGAAAAGTGTGCTGACTTCCAAATGAGCTCACTCCAATGGCTTAGAGGGAGCGTTTGTGGTCAGTCCAGACTACAATATAAGGAGTCGTCTGTTTGTTTGTTTGTTTGTTTATGACCAGAGGTGGAATTTTCCACGCTTTATTGATTTCACATTGTAGCCGTGAAGGACGTTTGAAGCCGGTGGGAGAAGAAGATGCACGAAATAAACTTAAAATAGAGAGGTGGGGTCTGTGCAAAATGTGACGCAACAAACAGGAACGCTGCTACAAGTTTAGTGCACGTTTGTTCTACTTTCATTCACAGAAAGTGTCCGTGGATCCTACAATAACCACGGACAGATGTGGCATCCGGATCATGCAAATCTCACTATAAACAAGCAAAATATGATGTAATCTAGTTAAATTTACCAGAACCAAATAAAGGAAATCTTCCAAAGATAGGGTAAGTCTGATCAGGTTTTAAAAAACTTCCATCTTTAGGACTTAAAAGTAGATAAAACATCAAAAAAGCAAAATCCTCTCACAATCAAACTACCAATGCTCTAAACTTTCCTCTAATCTTTGCAGAAAAACAACATTAATCACTTACTTAGACAAATCACTACCTTTTATTTTGAAAAGAATATATACAGATTAAGGTAAAATTCTCCGAATAAGAAGTGAATTGGACCGAATCAACAAGATCCTGAAACTCTCATCTCTGCCCCGATGACTGCTACCTTGAAAACGAGATTATCCTAATATCAACATGCACAATAACTTCAAAAACACCAACAATAAGAGTTTACGTCCAGGCACCATCTAATGAAATGCCACTCAGCTCAGAGACCTTCAGCGTCTGTCAGCTCCCACTAGGCGTGATCGCTTCACGTCGGCGGCTGATGTTTATCTGTCAATAAGATGTCACATCAGCCCTCGGTGATGAGGTTTGGGAGTCGCCATCGATAAGTCCCACCGTAAGAGTTTTCGGACCGTACGAGCTGTTTTGTTTTCGCAGGACAGTGACGCAAAGTGAAGCTAACGTTTTGGCAGAGCCTCGTCGACGGCGCCGCCCGAGTTTCGCCTGGGTTCATCCATTCTTTATGAATCCGTTATTGAAAAGTCTCATTATGTTCATCAAAGACATATTGGGACCAACGTTTCTCTGCTCGATATTGAGAACAGTACAAGAGACATTATTTAAGAAGGCACTTCATTGGATTACATCCACACAGCAATGAGTTGTTTTATTAGCTTGCTGCTGTTGTTTACGGCATAAATAGGTTAGCCGCTTGCAATTGTGTGAAAATGTGATGTGGATCAACTTGATAGGCCTGTTGAGTGGTGTTATTGCAGTCTGCGGTCCCCGAGAACGCTCGGGAAATGATGCTGCCCCTGTCAGTGCTCGCCGTGCTGCGAGGCCCCTCTGCCACGGGATCCACGGGTAATTACTGTGAGTCTGCTGACTCAGGACGCACACACACAAACCCGTACAGCCATACCTGCGCACAAGCAAAAGCTCACATATGAACAGACACATGGACAAGTAAAGTTTCAGATCGTGGACATCTCAGGCCTGCACGCCGTGCGATGTTAGCGCGTGACAGCCGCTCGTTTCGCACGTACGATTGTCACGTTGCGAGGGCTCATCACAGATCGTCCACGATTGTTTTGACTCATCTTCATTCTTTCATGCGAAGCAAAAGTTAGCAAGGTTTGTAGTTTGTAAAATGGCCACAGATTGATGTTTGATAACACCGCACGATACAGTCAAGGCACATTCCACGGCACCGCAAGAGTCATTCCGGTAGCATTCTCCTTTATATAGTCCAGTAGAAAAACACTCAAATACAGCATATTGTGTTTAAAAGCTAGCAGAGGGATGTTTGCCAATTTTCTGCTTTAGTTTCTTCGTCGCAAAAATACGTTTAATGTAATAAAAATAAACATGAACATGAACTCTTTCCACCGGACTTCATCTATTTTTGCCTTTGCCAAAACAACAAACCACATAGGAACTGGAATTACAACTAATACAACAGAAATGAGCCCCAAATCAAAGAATGCTTATTCTGAGGTCAGCGGAAATCAAAGTTAGCTAAAATACAAATCCATCAGGAAGCACTGCAAGTTTAAAAAAACTCTTTGCATTCCGCGCCATATTTTGACTCAACTCAGTTAGCAACATGAATCCAACATACAGCGTCTGACACGTGTACGTATGTTCCGGGTGGTTCAAATCACATTTTTGCCCAGATTGGAGATGCTCTCCTGATAATCTGTTTATTCCAGATTTGACTACTTGTACGATAAGCAGCCCACACACACCTCATCAGACCTGACGAGAGGCCCCGTGCTTTCTCTGAGACAAAGTAATTCCCAGGTTTACTTTTGCCCCTGGAAATTGGCTTCTGTGGGAGGCGGAAAAACAAATCATTTGAATACATACCCGGGTGTTCTAATGTTCATTTCAATGCTGTCACTTAGAGGGGGAGGGAGGAGGGACAGATCGAGCGTATTGTGCTGCTGACAGGATTGGCTTTGTGTGTGATGAATGGGGCTGTCACAGACGCTGACAGGTTTGTGTTCAATACATGTGGATGTACAATACGCTCTGCATCCCGTGACAAGCTGGGAGGCTTTTTGTCCCGATAATCTCCATATCGTTTCATCTCCGGCTGCTTATGCCGGATGTGGTCACTGAGGGGTGTGCCATGGCCGCCGCGCACAGACTGTCGAGCCTCTGGAAGTAAAAATGGGACACGGAGTTGACTGATGTGTTGAAGTGTTTTTTTTGTTTCCTGTTGTTTTCAAAGATACTTTGGGAAAATGCAGTTTGTGGTTCCACCAACATTTCTGTGGCCACGTACTAAGATGGTGATCATGTGATATGAGGTGAGCTCTAATTACAGGTGTGACAGCCGCCAAAACTCAAGAAGAATAAAAATAGGATGGAATAGAATAGAATAGAAAAGATATTTAAACTTTGACATGACTTTGATGCCCCTTTTTAAGACAATGAAACCAAAATTGACATTTTTTGTTTGTCCGGCTGTTTGAGTGCACGTGTGTTTTTCTGTTTAGCTGCAGTTGCAGTTTCACCGATACAATCAAAAGTTAGCAGGGAAGCGAAATCTGATCACAAAGTGTACACCGGAGACGCATTTGAGGCACTTTCTAATGACAGATGTGAGCTGCACATCTGTACAGGCAACACGAGGACGGAACAGCGATAGAATTTGAAAAAGGGGAAGAGCTGTTGGCAGATCTGCAGATACGAAGAGAGGGCTTCAACATGCGGAGCCATAAATTTGTTGATTGATAAATTCTGAGCTGGGGATGTGGATGTGGAAGTGGGGGAATTCTTTTGGGGGGTTTTACACATCAGCTGAATAGATTTGAGCTCCATGGTCTGTGAGCTGCAGAGGACGGCCGAACTGAGCCAAGATGCGTTGATGATGTGATTTTGATCAGACTCAGCGCTCACCTGATTTGCCCCCTCAGAGTTCAACTGTTCTCTAATATGAGAAATGCTATGTGAAACCTTTTTTTGGCTGATGTCGTGAGGATTTTTCAACTGGCATCCTTTCCGTATACGTGAAAAATCTTTGACACGGATGCACACCAAGAATTCGTGAAACGACCTTGGTTTTATTGGGAATAAACTTCAATCGTCTGGCTATTCTGGGACATTTTCAGCCAGATCGGTGTGAATAAATAAGACAAATCAAGGCCAAACATCTTGACAAATGTGTAATAATCGTGCGCATTTGGTGCTTTATAAAACTGCTTTCCTTAAAAAATAAGACTAAGAATCCCATTTCTCCACTTCCTGTTTTTGCAGTGCACACACACAGAAGGTTTGACTCTTTTCCTCAATGGATTCATTGCTCCTGGTTCGGACCTTGAGTGTGAGCCTATTCCTAATATTTACGAACTCCTCTGTCACCGTAAGTTATGGACACAGATCGGGCCAAGACCTTTCTTAGTAGTTCTACTCCCTGAATATTTATGTTTCCCCTACATTTTTTTCCTATTGCTATTTTTCCTGTTTTTCAGTTCATTAAAATATTTTAACCTGACTAAGGAAGGGGGCCTGAGGAAGGACTACTGGAGGGAGGGCTGAGAATGCTGTATTCATGTCGACATTTTAAAAGAAAAGGAGAATACAGATGTTCCCCTCTTATTCTTCAGTGAATACATTAAATCAAACAGATGCAAAAGTCCCCCCAAAGTAGACACAATAGACACAAAACACACAGTTTCGTCCATTAAAATATCTTGTATTGTCTCTCTGTCTGTCTCTCACAATTACAGCGACCTCTGTGCTTGTACTGCATCTCAGCATCTGTGACATCATCTTCGTGGCTCTAAAAAGAGACAGCTTTAATCACATAACCATTTATTTTACCTCCTCACTCCCCAAGCATTGTTCTTATTGAGGAAAAAAAAAGAAAAAAAAAAGATTCAAACTTGTCCAAGAGGAGAAACTTCAATTTAAATCTCCACTGAAAAATAGAGAGAGCAATAATAATGATTTAGCTGCTAGATAAAAACATCCAAACCTTTTCCAGCGAGCACATTACTGCCCCTCAGCTGAAATACGCTCCGTTTAATAGCTTATATTTCACCCAGGTGGAAACGTTGTTCCACATGCTGCATCAAAGTATGAGGCCAAACAGTCGCGGATTTGCCAATAATTCTAAAGAGTTTGTTATTGTTGCCAGTGTGTGAGGTTGTTTCTTTAGGAAGACGATTCATATATGACAACATCATTTTTGTATGTATTTTACTCTCCTGACACTAATTATTTCAAGACTTGTTTACATGTACTATATACTGTATATGTATATACTGTATATAAATTTTGGATATTAGTTTGCGCTGCGTACATGACTGAAGATGTTCTTAATCTTTTTAAAGTAAAAACGAGACAAATTGCAGAGAACTGATGATGACACACAATAGTTTTAGTCGCCCCATGAGGAGGTAATACACCTCATCTTCATCCTTTAAGCATGATCACAACTATTCTTCATCTTCATCGCAAAACTGTATCAACAGTTCATCTTCCACATTGGGGTTGTTTTTAGGAGCTCAGTATTTCTGAATACTCTGAGTAATACTAGAGTATACTGAGAATACTCAAACTCTATCTCCCTATTTACCCACGAGCATCAGTGTAGTTTATTTAGGGACAAAATGATAATGAGCGTGTTTGCAATTTGTATCTTCTTTTCCCTTTAAATATGTCAAAATCCGGTTATAAAATTACCACAGACAAAATTTGTTATCATTAAATGAGCTCTTTTCAAATGAATAAATATTCAGCTTTTCCCAGCCGTCCTGTGTTTTTGGCAGGATGGAAAGGTCACTGAAACAGCGTGCAGGCACACCAATCAGGAACAATAAAACTCTCGAGAGAAATCATAATTAAAACGATTTATCCAGACTCACATCCATTCAAGGGCAGACAAGGGACTCTCAATGAAAAATGACATCACTAAAAAGTAAACATAACAAACATAAGAAAATATCTGTTTTTTTTCTGGCTGTGCTGACACAGAATATCATTTATTTCAAAAATAAATGGAAAGAATGGAAACACAATAAGCGGTTAATATGCAGCTGATATTTATCACATTATTGCCGCTTGTGTATTCAACTTTCTCTATTTCGGATTACAAATCTTTGTTGACCAGAAAACTTAATCCCAGTGATGTCACATTATGAATGTTCTTTAAAATGAACACTTTATTGCCTAATGTGACTAAATTAAGCATTATAACTCTTTTTATATACATGTTTGTGTGTGCTGGGTGTTTTTAGATACATTTAATGACGCTGCAGGATCACCATAGCAACCATCTGAATGTTAAAACATGTTTTTTATGAACAATCCATCTCCGTCTGTAAAATTGCGGAGTGCCCGCCCCCACCACACACCCTTCCCAACTCCTCCCACTTTTGGACATGACAAGATTGACAATCAATGTTGTGATTCCCCTGGTGGTAGGTGGTGGTATTTTTTAAGGGGTGAAAGTTTTTATTTCCCCAAATTTTCCCCAAATTAGATTCCATCATCAGAAGACGCTACCAAGGCGACTCAGTTAATGGATTTAATCCGGATGAAGTGAGGAGTTACATATTGTGGCTTTAATGTGGGGATGAAGCTTTTTAACTCAGACAGTCACGTTTACATACATGATATAACTTCAGTTACAGCAATTATTTTATTTCATTTTATTTTTTCAAGTCATGTATACACCTTGATGAGATTGAAACTCTATTAATAATAGTAATAATAAATATTCTTACCCCAAGTTACAGTTTTTTTTGTATTCAAAGGCTTAAAGACTAAGTGAATAAGGCCAAAAATACTGCAACTTACAAAAAAACTATTCCTCTCTAAATTATTATTTCAAAGGGTATTTAACCATTTTTGTTTAGTAAAATTCACTTTCACTTCAGTGAGGCCAAAGGTTGTTTGATTGCAAGTAAACAAAGCGTCTGAATCCTGAACAAAAGGTTAAAGTGTTCAATCATTGTTACATTTAAAGTGTCGGTCATCAAGTTGCTTACATGAGATTATTTGTGTTTGTCCGCATCCTTAAAGACAACACACGGGAACACAAATACGGCGTGTGTCTGGGGAGTGTTTGGCCTCTCAGCACTCCATATCTACTTATCCTAAATATTGTTTGACCTTCCCAGTGCCCTGCTATTACTCTCCTGTGAGCCCAAACTCCCTCCCGCCCTCTCCGTCCTGAACAAACCCCTTTTTTCCACAGATGGATTTTTTTTTGTTGTTGTTGCATTAATCCCACAGATCAGGTGGATTTTGTCAACGTGTTAAACTTTAATACTTTGGGTCATTTATCTTTACGGCCAAACCCGGGCCCTGTCAGCGACCAGACGAGCTATTTCCTCATTTGGTTTGGGAGCAAAGTGGCGCAGGAGAGTGCAAAGGGGGAGGTGGTGGTGGTGATGGAGTGGAGTGAAGGTGGAGTGGGGGTATTGCTGCACGCTCCTTAATGAAATCCTGATGTGAAGAGGGAGAGGAAGACGCGGTGGAAGGGGGGGTGAAGCTGGAGGTCGAGGCGCCACACCATCTCCAGAAAATGACGGCCCGGCCTGCAGAGAGGTGGCTTCACCCACTCGTTTATTTTTCTGCTTCAGATGAACAAGGGAGCCTCGTCAAAATGAGCTTACCGATGACGCGCCCCTCATTACCTCTCAGGGGCTGCATCAGGGGCCTTCTGGGCACCCAAGTGGACAAGGATAGAATTGCAAGTGATTAATTTATCGTGGGTTCCTCAGGAAGGTGGTGTGCGTGCACAAGCATTTATCTTCATTTGCCAAGATATGTACAGTGACAGGAGGAGATAGGCCTTGGGAGTCCGGAACACAGTCAGTTTTTTTTTGGTTTTTATTTTGTGGGGTTTTTTTTGGTCCCATACTAGAACCCAGTTGTTCAGATTTTGTCAACCCCGTGTTGTGGTGGGTTTGTTACTCTTCGTGTGCCACTAAAAAAGCGAACATTTCTCACTTCATTTAACAGCTAAAAGTGTAGAACTAATGGACAAATGATGACTGTCGTAATGCTGCTACATACATTTGGAGCTGTTGCCACTACAGAGGCAAATTAAATGTCATCGCTGTATTTCACTGCTGTAATTGCAAAACATAAATAGAGCGAGAGGAAGAAAATCAAAGTGTGTGTGTGTGTGTGTGTGAGCGTTATTTCAGATGTTTGGGTCTTTGAAAAAAAAAAGTGTCCTCAGAGATGATGCTAAGAGACGACAGTGTATGTGTGTAAATGTGTAAATAATGCCTGCACAGATGTTTTTCTTATTATGCAACGTGATGAAGCAAAATCTTGGCTTCCAACACAACAACACACTTGCTTATGAAATTACAAACATCTAAACTGAGACCACATTTAACAGAGATTATACCGTGTACAGGTCGAGGCTGATTTTGCTGTTTAAGAGTATCAGATGGGAGTTGGCACATACAATACCATGAACATCTAGAATGCACTACAGTACCAGTTTAGACCTGATCCTTTGACTGAAAACGTGACTGAAATGTGCTGATGTTGTAAACACCGCCCATCTGGTGTGTCATGTAGATTAAAACAAACACTAAGAATATTAATCCATCTGACTCAAACCTAATGAACATCAGAATTAAGGTGTAGCTGTGGGTAAAAACTCAGATTGCACCTTTTCAACCTGATGTTGGAGAAAACCTCAACGTTAACTGTCAGGCTGCTGGAACGCATAAACGTATTTGTGTGTTTTATTAATGGTTTTCTGATTTTGTTGAGTCGAGGAGATGTTTTGTTTCATCATGACCAGATGGGGTTTTTGTTTGGCTCTTGCTCATGATGTGACTGTCTTCCCTCATTGCAACTGTAGAGCGTTCATGTTGGAGTCGATCCTGTCAGGTTTGCTGTGAGGTCATGATCAGGATCAGAGGCCATCGCCGTCCTTTAATAAATCTAACCATGTGCACTGTGTGTGTGTGTTTGACAATATAAGTGAGAAATCCCTATTTATCTCCGACTGAGGGCCACTTGGAGAGGCCTTCACAGGTCAACAATAAAAAAATAAAAATAAAAAAAAATAAAAAGACAGACAGACTACTGAATTTATGATTATGTGAAAGGGAAAAAAATAGAACATTATATGAGAATTAGATAATAATATTAATGATAAACACATGAAAACGGTTCATTTTATTTTCCTGACAGGCGAGGTAATTTGCATATTGTCCATACTTTCATTATTAGTATCAACATGACCACAATCATACAATTATCTTTCGATTTATCTACAATATTTTATTTTATTTTATTTTATTTTATTTTATTTTATTTTATTTTATTTTATTTTATTTTTTATTTCATTTTATTTTATTTTATTTTATGCTCCAATAATAATAGTAAGTAGTGGTCATTTCTGTTTTACCCTGAGGCATTTGGCTTTTCACACACACCCACATACACACATATACACACTCAGACACAGTATGAATGTCTCCTATCATATTTCATACAATAAACTCCTCCAGCCACAGTACTAATTAGCTGTTAATGAAACTAATCAAGAGTCAAACAGGAGAAATGTTTAGTCTTATTGCTATAACTCTGGTACCTCTGCTCAGGTTCCTTCTTTGTATTATTCAATGGACCCTGGTGGGCCATTAGAGAGCACGAAGTCCAAGTACGGTCCACCCCTGAAGACAGAGTGGGGCTCGGGGATGGAGAGGTGTTGGTATAAGACGTAGTAGGGTGTAGTTTGTGTTCTGTAAGGGCGGTGAGGGTGGTGGTCCTGATGGGTGGTGGTCATCCCTGTGTGTTGTGTCTGGTTTGTGGCCTGTGGGTGCTGCTCACTTTGACACTCAGCTCTGTACCATTCACTCACTTTTACTTGAGAAAATGTATTTAATTACTTTCCATCTATTATCTATTATTACATTTTGTACATTTTGAATGTAACATCATAGTAATGTATTAATAATGTGTGTGTTTGGGTGTGTGTAGGACAATCAGTCCTTTGTTCTGTGACTTTGTTCTGGTCACAAAGTATTAACATTTCCTCTCTTGTCTTTGTCACTGTTTCATCAAAAAGCCTTCGGTCATCAGTAAACAATTCATTTTGTTGTCATAAATCTAAATCTGTATTGGACATTTGAGGATGAAGGTCTGAGGAAGACTCGGGTGCATGGGAATGCGGCTGGTGGTCGCTTGACAATTGACGAAGAAGCTCAGTGAACGACGAGTGACGTCAGAGTGTCGAGGAGATGAACACCTGTGCGTGGCTGGACGCGTATTAAATTGTTGCGTTGCATTCAAGGACAGCTCGGAAAGAAGATGGATCTGGCACACTGCTGTAATGTGATATCGGCCTATAATAATCACACACAGGCACACACACACGCGCGATTTATTATTTTTTCACTATAATTTGTATATTTTTTTATAGAATTTAAGTTATTATTATTATTATTATTATTATTATTATTATTGGTGGTCATCTCAGACTTTCCCCATGTGCGTCCTGTCAGTGGGCCTCTGTTATGAGAAACACCTTCTGTTTCCTTCATGAGGAGTCCAGTTGGTGATACATTTCAAACACGGTTC
>OMNV01008543.1:0-11682 GCA_900303265.1 Brotula barbata
ATTATTAAAATATGACTTTATCAGCGTGCCCTTGATTTGTCTGTCCTTAGACAGTGATGAAGAACTAATGAGAATCAAAACAAATCTTACCTGATGTTGTCCAGAAGCTTCTGGAGGTAGTCAGAGTCTTCTTCGGCTTGTGTGTGTGTGGGTGTGTGTGTGTGTGTATATATATGTGGAGTGGACGTTTTGTTGTCATCTGGTGTGCTGCAGTTAGGAAGAGCTTGATTGACAGATGCATCCAGGTTCACAGTTTATTGGTTTTGAAGCGAGAGCCAGATATGCCAATTTAGACAGGAAAGTGACAAAAAAAGTTTCAATCTAAATAAAATAATTCTACTTCTGGGAATTCTCAGCTGGGGAAAGGAACGAAGTAAGTGTGTTTCTTTTTTTTTTCCTCCTTTAACAAGTGCTGTGAATGACAAACATATATGACAGTTAGAGGCTGACAGAACATCAGCTTTTGATGCTTCACAGGGGAGCCATGAAATAAACAACAGGCAGAGAAATTGAATTACAAAGCAAAAGGGCTCTCTCGCTCTCGCTCTCTCTCTCTCTCTCTCTCTCTCTCTAAATTTTTTCCACTCATTTTATGAAATTTGTGTGATGTTATTGATGTCAGTGTATTATTCTCAGTATTCTTTTTGCGTCACCTACAGTATGATATAAAGTTTATATTCAGGGCCGTAATTACAGTGTTTGGTCTAGAATTATTGCCATACCAATACTGGATTATTTAGGCTTATTCCAATATTAATTTGTGTGAGAAAATATCTTGTATCAATATGTAGCTCAATATTAATCTTCTGTAAACAAATTACAAAAGAGAAAATTCCATTAATGTTTAAAAACCTTTGGCCCAGTCCACTTATTTAACATAAAACTATCATATAAGTTCATATTCAATCTAATGTAATGATCGATTAGATACAGATCATTTCAGAATTTTACCAATTACATTTTTAAGGGTTAAAATCTGGCAGATTGTTGTCTTTTTTTAATGTAAACACACAAGATAAGCAGAATTTTTGGCTTGGGAACCTGGAAAATAATTTTAAATAACACTTTAAATGGCCGTTCCAAAGATATGACATCATTTGATGGTTCTTCGTTCGACGCTATAGTCATGTTAGTAGCTATGATGACAACAGAAATGTGTGTGAGCGTGTTTGTTTATTACAAGCCACAGGCTCACAACTTATCAATCAAACTGACTTCACTGCTGCATATGTTTTGATACATTTTGCTTGTTGTTGTTCTTACCATTACAATACATGTGAGGAAGCATCTGAGTGATGACATCACCAAAGTATTGATATGTGAATTGTTGACTGACGTTAGCGACGACTCTATTATACGTTTCCCTTTTGCGCCAAGTGTCTGACATCATTTGAAACGTACATTATTATCATGTACACGACCAATAGCCTTTTCAAATCGCACAGAGCTAATCAGGCCAGTGTTCACTTGTTGTAAATCAATAATGATTTAACTAAGTCATCTATGGCGGCGGCGGTGGAGGGATTATAGAGGAAAAAAAAGGGTGAAAAAAAGCTCTAAGAGGGATTTCATGCATAAATCTCTCTCTGCAACTTGGCACAAATTGAATTCAGGCACTGCTAGAAAAATTAATTCAGCTTTACAAAGCGTAGAGAGGTTAAACATTTTATGTGCTGCTCAGTGATCCACATCCTGGAGAAAACATTCGGAGGCATTCTCACTGTAGCCTCACACACCATGTGATCGTATACCTGAAAAGTAAATACATTTATCTCCGAACGTTCCCCTAAATTCATCATCGCGTTGGTGTTTTTCTTGAACGGACTTTGTTTAGACATCAGTGATCCTAAAGACATTGTTTGTCTTCCTAAACATGATTTGTACACATTATATGTATGCCTAACTTACTTATGGTGCTACATTAACGCATATGATACAGTTTTTTATATTAAGTGCTCATATAAATTAAGGTATCCTTTAGAAAAACATGTTTTATTACATGATTACAGACTTCACTTATCAGGTCCAGTGTAGACTTCTGTAGAACTGCAGTCATCGTCATTATCACTGTTAGTTTAGTTTGATACTAATATGTTCACAGCGGCCTCAGAAAGTGATATCTTATTTGACCCTGAAACAGCAGTTCTTTCACCCATTACTGTTCTGCGGTAACTTCCTGGTGCCTTCTCACATCATTTCACAGATTGACTGATGTTGCCCCAATAATGTGAAGAAACTGAGACAATGTGGTGGAGATATACATGCAGGGCATTATAAGGAAAGAAATACTCAAAGATATTTGATCTTACATGGCATCAACAGTGTTAAAACATAAGACTGTTCAATTATCAATTAATAATGTAGCTTTTGGCGCGGAAGAAGTAGCACGGGTTCCATGAGGGTCCGTTCAAAGGCCTGTGAACACCAAATATCACCACAAGTGCTTCAACTTACAAAAAATAAGGAAAATAAACCAGCTGGGCGTGTAACTTTTTTTAAAAATTTATGTTAAACGTGTGTTTACCTCCTTTGTTAGGCCAGTGTGAGATTTCTTTTTTAAATTTTTTTAGCAACACGTCTAAATGTCCTGAAAACAGTAAAAGTAAGAATTAAACGATCCATATTCTTGCATTTTAAGATCGAATGCCTCAAAATAAAGTCATCACAGAGACAGATTACTCATATTTTAGATGGCGCGTACTTGTCCAGGTAGCGTTTATCTTTAAATTCAACAAAATGTCCACAGTGACACAAACACGATGCAAGGAGTTTGGGGTTTTTTTTGCGTAAAAGATTTCAGACACTTTTATTATTGTACAAGTGAAACCGGTATAATGAAAGTGATAATACCGATGAACATGAAAGACATTTTTTTTTTACTGTATTTACAGAGAAGTGTCTTCACATCACACACAAAAATTCCTTCTACAAATGAACAATTTGTAAATAACATAACATTAAATAAAGTCCACCTACCTTTAGGTTTACAGCTGAATATGCATATGATGACCATCTCTGCACTGCATAGAATTTATACAAATACTTTCATCATGAACAATGTGAGTTTTCCTAATAATACTGCTGTCATGATGCATACATGCGGCCTGTAAATAAACATTAACGAGAACTAAGTCTTTGGCAAATGCAAAATACATTCAGTTGACAGTTGTGGCGTGACAGATGAAGAAACCATTGCTCTAGCTTGACAAAAAACAAAAAAAAAGTCAATACGTGGCCTAAAATGTGTGGAAGCTAACGCTGAGAGGGAAACGTGTTTAAGGCATTTAGCTGAAATCATTGCCCTGCTTTTTTTGCTCAACTTTGACATTATTCGAGTCATCAGAATCATCAGAGTCGTTATATTGACTGGACACTCTACTGTCATCAAACTAGAAAAAAAAAGAAGTTTATTTTGTTATTTTGACTTGAGATGGCTGTTTTATCCATTTCTATGGTTGAATGCCAAAGACAACTTAAACCGTACAGTGCATGTAAGGCAGTATGATGAAATAAGAGGTTGAAAACCCTGGAAGTCAAGATTTCTGATAAAAACTGAATAGCATCTGAACCTGTAAGAGCCACTTCACACCAAGTATTATTAGACTTACAGTCACTTTCATGATATGCTGTCAAACAAATATGCATCATCATTTTCTGCATATATAACGCTCCAGTGTTGCAAACCCTCCAAATAGTGCAAAATTAACAAAAAGAGAGTTTTGCCTGATGATCTCTCGTATCCTGACAAATAAAAAATATTCAAACCCTCGCCAAGCAGTCTGTAGTTTAGTAACCTCATTATGAATTATAAAAATGAAATAAAAAATTATTTTAAGAATATATTTACTCGTTCTGGAACTCTTGCAGATAGCAAACCATGGTAATATATTGTCATGGCTCCCTTTCTTTTCAAATCGATGTTTCTTTATTTCATTTATTTCATTTTTACATCTTGATTGTGTATCACAGAGGACGTGTCCTAATCTTCTCATGGCATCAAAGCAGTGGATTTAGTCATGCTGAATGTTTGGTTTGTTACTGCTCCAACCGATAAAACAACCGTAAAGACTCTGATGCTGCTAATCTGCTCTGATCAGCCATTTTCAGAGAGTTGGAAATGAACAAAAACAGGAAAAGCTGCAACATTTTAAGCTCAGGACCCCCCCCAAGAAAATAAATGTGCAGTATTGATCCGTGTTGTGCTGACGTTGTGACAGCTAAAGCAGAAAATAAATTTCTGGATATTTTAATATGTTGTTTTCTGTCTTTTTCTTATTTTCTTTTTTAATTTTTTGACGTGTAGCATCTTTCAGCATCTCTGATAACGTGGTGAGTCTTGTAGGTTTGGCAGGATGGATGGATTTCAGAGTCTGGAGTCCAGAATGTGTTACTTTCTTGCGGTGTGACTTGGGAACGTTACATGGACAGTTACTCATTGTCCAGTGGACCGTGCCGTTCACACCGGGGCAATATGGAGGCTGAGGCCATGGTCTTGCAGGTTGATCTGGTTTCCATGGTAACTAGTGACGGTCATAGGCAGTGGCAGCAGTGGGAGGGGCGGAGCCTCTCGATGCGGCACTATAATAATAAGGGGAACCTGAAAGTTAACAGAAGAACGAGCCATTTGAAACAACAAATACAATGTTTACTTCAGTTTACTGCATTCAAACATTAATAACATGATATTAGTATTATCTTTATCCAAATCTCTTAATTATTATCATTATTATTAGTAGCAGTAGTAGCAAAACTAGCAATAGTAGTAGTCACTGTGGTACTAAAAGTCAGAGTCAAGAAACAATTCTTAAATAAGTCATTGTAGTAGTATGTATATTTTGTTTTTTTAACGAGTATTTATTTCTTTAGGGGTAAATGCCAGAATTTGATGAACATATGCAGAAATATCAGACTTTATCTATTCAATTAAATATATAAATATATGTATATAATTATCACAGTATTTTAATGTGAGGGCATTAAGTCAAAGGGCTGTGTGTATTTTTTTCTTTCTTTTTTTTTCATTCATCCCAAGTCTAAGTGACCTCATTCCAACTACTGCTGCTGCTAATAATAATAGAAATGACAACTCCTGTTCTACAGTAATTGTAACAGTGGTAGTAGTGATAATTGTAATTATAGCCATTTGCAGTACTTTAGAAGTAGTTATACATCATAGCAGTAGCAGTCATCGTCTTGGTAGTAGTAGTAGTAGGACCGTACCAGTTGCTGTAATTGTAATTTTATTAATGGTGATAACATATTAAAAATTGTAGCAATAGGCAAATTAGTATTTAGTAATAGTAGGAGCAGCTGTAAGATCATACAGTACGGTAGTAGCAGCAGTAAGAGTAAAGGCATATAGTGGTAGCAGTAAGAGTAAAGGCATATAGTGGTAGCAGTAAGAGTAAAGGCATATAGTGGTAGCAGTAGAACTAGTAGTAGTAGTGTTGAGTAGTATTAATGGTTGGTATCCTGATCCTGTTTCGCTCGGTACTCACTTAGTAATGCTGGGTTGCTGAATCGCCAGGCCTCGTTGTAGGTTGTGTACTGTGGATGACTGTAGGGGTTCCCCGAAAACTCGCTCCCTGAAAAACAAAACAACCAATCAATTAGCATCTCAATGCATCAAACCATTACCGTCTCACATGTAGCCATTTCTCCTCAATCACGCAGGACGCAATTTGAGGGCAAATGATAGTCATCTATGTGAGACCAGTCAAGCAAGTAATTTATTTCTTTTTCATTTCACTTAAGTTATGCAACACTGAACAATACAGGATGTGACACTGAAGGCGGCTTCCCTGGCCCATTTATGGATATCTAGCCGTTTTTCATCCTTCACTATATTCAAAACCAGTCTAATAAATACCCAGTGGTTATAAACACTCTCATGCATGCATTTTTCATATGCTGCAATAAATCCTGCAGCCTTTCACTGAAGAATTTTAACGTCTCCAATCGGATGCCTCTGGTCTGAGCTGTGGTGGTGTTTTGTGGACCAGGATTTCATTGCTCAGGAAGTAACTTGGAGCAGGCCAGTGAGCACTGCTGTTGATTCAACATGTTTCTTTCTTTTATGAGACAATAAAGGCTGGATTTTATATGAAGCTGCTGAGAAATGGCTTTGCTTTAACAGTGTTTTGCGCCTGTCACTAAATCTTAGCGGTTGTGTATAGGATGAATGGGTTACAACAGAAAACCACCAGCTACGGGATTAAGGTCCTCATCTTCTGCTGTGTGCCACAGAAGAACAAATGGAAAGTAAAAGTGTGTTTGACTTGATGCTTTTCCACCAACACAATTTTACAATTTTATTAGTCCAGTGCCTCTGTCCAGAAGTACTGATAAACACGCTTTATGGATTTTAAGTGGTGTGACAAATGTTGAGTATATGTTGTGTTTGTCCTGTCATTACTTGAATATGAATGACTTCCCCAATCATTCATTTCCAAATCCTTTGTCATTTATGAATATGAAATGTTTACAATTTTTTAATTTTTTGCCTCAGAATCTACCCAAAAATAGTAAAAAATAGTGGGAATTGGGCTTTTGTCCACTGCTATTCATGTATTTAAATTTCTGTTGTAAATTGTAATTGTGTTAAGTCAAATTTGGAAAATGGTGGGATGGGAAGATTTCAAGCTCACCCAAAAATATGCATAGAGAGAGTCGGTGCGAACAAAATACAATACAGTCATAATATTTTGAGAAATTAGAAAATGCCACTATCATAAAAGTCCAATATCTTGAGGTTAGACTCAGAGTGAAGGACATGAAAATGTCTTCCTTTCTTTGGTGGTGACGTATGTTAAAAAGTACCAGCCTTGTACCATAAAAAGCATCCCTCCCTCTCTGCGTAGGGCACCGGAAACACCAGGCTGACCCCCTCGGAGAGACAGCGATTTGAATATTTACTGGGCTCCCATGCCTCTGCCTTTTGACCCTTAACTGTTTGCTGTGAACCTGAACTGCAGGTTAAGTAGAGGGGGAAAGGGATCTGCTCCGGAGCGCGGAGGCTGCACGGGGAGGGCTGGGAGTGCTGTTTATCGACAGACAGTGAAAACGTCCATGCAGGGAGATAATGAGCCAATAAGGCAGAGAGGAAAGTGGGAAGGAAGGGACGGGCGGTGAGAGCAACTGTCCTCTCCCTTGTCTCTGATCACTTATTCAGCCTGTCTAATCCAATCATACACACAGAGCTAATACAGGGATGTGTGAGTCTCTTACTCCGCAGGTCAATATTCACTGCCTTCCTGTATAATTTGGTGCTAAGGTCTTTTCACTCTGCCTCGTAGCTCCTCCACATGTTCATTTAGAGGATGATGCCATCTGCTAAATGGATTCTAACGACAATATGAGGCGGTGAAGTCTCCTCTCACTCACCAGGAACCATTCCAGTGAGCGTGGAAGTTGGGTAGCTGCCCTGGCCTGTAGGGGGAACGTGAGGGGGATACCCGGGTAAGGTTGTGTTGGCCATATCCCGACCTGGAGAGACAAAAGGAAAACACATCATCAGTGCTTTTAGTGCAACAACTCTACGTACTGGATTTACAGCAGTGCAAAAACACACCTTTTGACAGAGGTACACACACCACCCTCACATGCTAGTCAGCCTGGAGATGCAGCAGCGTCAGGCCTGAGCGGGTCAAACACTTGGCCACACTGTCATTAGACTCAAGTGTGTTCATCAACCAGGTGTGTATGTGTGTAAATTGAACATGTTGCATGTTAATGTCAACATTATTCACGTATGCATAGTTTGTCTTACTGAAGACATTTCTATAGCCGTCAACCTCAAGTTTTGACACTTTGACAATGTCCACAAAATCCTGCTATATTAGACTATAAAATGAGGAGATATCACAAAAAGCAGAAGAGGTCACCTTTAGAGCGATTTTAACGTTTTATGCCGAAAGATAAAACTTGACAGACAGAAAAACCTCCATTGTGCCTTGGCCTTTGATGTAACTTTCCACAAAAATAAAATATCTTAATTGAGATTTTAAGAACAAACATAAGATACTGAAAATACGACCGACTCTGAATGCAAAAACGTTGCCAATTTCTGCCAATTTCAATCTGATTGTGTTGTTTACATCGAGTCATTGGCTCAGCAGGGTTGGAATTGAAGTTTTAGTGTGCCTGTAAACATAAACAATAAACATAAAGTGTGTCTAAATGGAGTCTTGATGTTCACTCTGATGGCTTTTACAACTCGATCACGTCTCAAAAATCTATTAACTGATGTTCATATTGAATGGAAATGGATAGAAAACCTTGTATGTGGGGAAAAATACATTAAAAAAAATTCTGAAATTTAATGGAGCCCCTAATGTCCTGAAAGGTGACTTTTTTCTCTTTTCTCTTCGCACAAGACATGTATACATAAATCACCTTTTGGGACTTTAGGGGCTCTGTAGAAATGAAATTTTGCCTAAAATCTGATATCCATTTTTTTTATATGTATATACATAATTAATATAATTAAATTATAATAATGAATGTGTATATGATGAATATTTGCCAATAAATGACATCGTTGGAGGTCATCCCGTATGTGTGGTCTCAGAGAAACCAATCATCGATCAAACCCTGATGAGATATTTTATGCTTGAACTGGGATCCGTGGTGCGCGTGGTGTCGAGGGTCTGTGAGCAGGGACCTGAGCTTTGGCAGGCCTCCATGAAGGGGTCCGCTGTGGCCTCAGTGCACCAGCCACAGATCGAAACAATACGGACCATACACAAAGACTCCCGTCATTGCAAGGGAGCAGTTACAAGCGGCGTGTCCATGGTGTGCACAATGGACATACTGCTAATGCTGCTGAGAGAACAAGAAGCATAACTGAGCCTTTAGTCGATACCAGAAAGTATCAGTCTGTCTCTCTAATAGCCCAACGAAAAACGGCTTTACCAGCTACTGTGGGAAAGAACCATAAATTTGTCTCCTCATTACACCATTCAAACTAGTCTAAATATGGCATCCTCTGCTTTCCATTAGCCAGGGCAGAGTGTGGGTGTGAAGGCCGAGCACACTGGCCCCTCTACAGGGTGCAGATGCTCCATATTCAGCTCTATAATTGGGAGTGACAGCTGGGTGTCCTCCCCAGCCACTGCGATGTTTGGATTACCGCATGTAACCCCAATCTGGAGAGGGCCCGGGTGGAAGAGGCCCCTGCCATATTGTGAGCAGCGAGGGCCACTTGTACTCAAACGGAAAATCATCTAGCAATGGGGCTCTAATGAGGAACTGGTGGCTATAATGCACCATAACACCGCAAGACACAGTGCTGCATTGGTAAGCTATCTTACTCGTTTGGCATTACAAACAAAGCAGGAGGAAAATTCTGTTGTTTTTTTTTTTCATACACAGTATAACTACCAACTTATTAGTTAAATTGAGGGTGAGGGGAAAAGCCCTTTGGGTACTGAAGTACCTGCTAGTACAAGCTGGCAAGCATACTGGCTCTAATAGAGGCCACAGGGGCCAGGGTATGAAATGACTGGCAACATGGAATAGGCCTGGAGGGCCACAAGAACCAGGCCCACCCGGGACGAGGAAGAGGAGGAGGATGGTAGAGGAGGGGTGAACAGCATCATGGAAGCCTCATATGGCTCCTGCTTTATGCAAAGTGATGATGGAGGGAAGAGGCATTTTTTTTTTTTTGCAATGAGAGACACACATGGACCGTAGCATCCAGGCATACAGTACGAGCACATTCATAAATACAGGTGCAGTCTGTGTCTATTCTAAAGACATAAATAAAAATATTCTTTCTTGTATATATTTGAAGTTGCAAAATAGAAATCTGATAGAAAACTGCTGCCCTCGGCTCAATTCAGAAAATCAGGACTCGATTTTGTGCTGCCATGACGTGACGACGCTGTGGCACCGATCCATTGACAATGAAAGATTAATCAGTACTGAATTAGACAATACCCAAGTCCCAGTAAAACCAGCAGCTTGCAAACTGTCCCTTTTAAATATATATCAAAAAAAGAACATCATTATCAAGAATATGACATAGAAACCATTAAGACCTGTGTTGTAATACAGAACGACCGCTCTCTATTATATCCAAATCGGAGCGCTGCGGCTGTATTGCGTACATTGTGTTAAGGTCTGGTAAGTTGTGTCTTTCTGTTAAAGTGCTGAGACTGGAGGGCTGCACAGTTAAGAGCTTTACAGAGCAGAGTGAGGTCATGCTGGACCTTTCATTTATAATAAGAATTAGTTAGCCACAAGCCAGTGCACATAAGTCAAAGGGAGCCATGGGAGTACTGGAGGTGGGGGGTCCAGCTGGGGCGAGGGCCTTTGTGTGTGTGTGTGTGTGTGTGTGTGTGTGTGTGTGTGTGAGTGAATCTGCGTGCAGACAGTCGTAGCAATCAAAGAATTATCACAGCACACAATGACCCAATCTTTTTTTTTCTTTTCTCTTATAGCAGCAGCAGCTACAGTACTGCAGGCAAATTTGTCTTCAACTTATAAGAGTAAATACTTATATCTTGATTAACTTACTTTCAACTCAGCTGCAAGCTAAACCGCAATGCGAATCATAGATTTTTCACCCAGAAAGTTCCTTTGTAAGTTAACTGATGTATTAACCTTGAATGGTTTTGAAAAATTAATTCATAATTTGTTTGTATTTTCCATATGGCAGAGCATTGTTTTTAAATGTCCGCAGTGCGTTTCAGACTTTTACTGTTTACCTACATTCACAAGAACCACTTAAATTCACTGATTCATCATTCATACGTAAGCTTTACGTGAGTTATCCGTATTAAAATGTCGTCTGTTGCTCTGCATTCACGCCCATTGAATGCTTATTTCAACCTGATTGTGGTGTGAAAAGGGAGAGAGCTGAAGTTTAAAATGCGTGTAAACACAGTAAAAGAGTAGTAAGTGTGATCTAAATGCAGACAAGTCACACACTTGTGACTTGTTCAAACTGTGGGCTGATGCAATTCAATCATTTCTGAAAAATCTATAACTCATCTTAATATTGGATTGTAACAGAAGACCAATGGCTGCTGCACATGGGGGGAAACAAAATCCAGTAAAAATCTGAATTGCAGCACGGTTTGAAAGAGTGTTTATCATCATACGGAGTTTGAAGTATTCATGAGTGAGGTCTATCGATTTAAGACAATAAAACACAGTGATGGTGCAAGTAAAGATCTGCTTTCTTTTCAACCACACTCAAAGCCGACCCGAGCCAAAATGACCTGCAAACCCTGTGTTTTCATCTTGGACTGACCTTTTTTCTCACTTGGTTCTAAGTGTTAACAACAACTGAGTTACTGTGGGTGATAACAGAAGAACTATTTAGCTGGTGGATCAAACTTTACCAGATTTAGAGGGCTTGATGAATGAGAATAATTTCTCTGCTTTGTGAACACCGGAGTAGTGTGGAGATCACCCACAGGGCTGGAAGTGAAGATGCTCAGGTAGGAAAAAAAAAAAAATTTGCATGAAAATTTCTTTTTTGTTTTTATTTTCAGATTTGGCAAACCGCTGATATCCACTGATAAGCAAATTAAAACAAAAGATGAAAAATCAAATCTCCAAATTTGGTGCATATTTATGTTTTCAAATTGAAGCAAATGTTGTAAAATAATAGAATAGAATAGAAATTTGTGGCTTGATTGTGAAGATCAAAATGAATAAATAAATAGAAATCCA